>VDFB02197388.1:0-19093 GCA_007258455.2 Sequoia sempervirens | reverse complement strand
TCGCCCTCTTCCGCTTTGGCGACTTGCTTGTCCTATTCAAGAGTGCTTCCATTTCAATTGCTAGGCTAGCGTCATCATCTTGGTCCCTTCGGATTGCCTGTGTAAGCCAATTTCGTTGAATATCATAAACAATCAGAGGCTGCTCCTCAGTGGCTTCCACTTCCCGAACTTCTTCCCGAGGGGTGTTTGGTGGAGGCTCGATTATCTCGACCTCTTGATCACTTCCTTCATGTGCCCCAGCATCTTCCTCTCCGAAGGAATAATCGAAGTGGGTGGCCATGTCCGTGTCTTCCCCTTCATCCCGCTTACTAGCAGCTTCAGGATCATTCACACTCTGAGTATCCACCTCTCTTGGCATCGGCTGGTTAATTTCTCCATCCTCTAGCTCTTCATTCCCTTTTGCTCTATGACTAGCAAATAAGGATACTTCACGTACACTGGAAGCGTGAGACACCAACTGAGTTGAGGACGTGTCGTCCGATCCCTGAGGTTCTGGCTGAACGGGCTCTGGCTGAACGGGCTCCCTTCTTTTTGGTTCCGGACCTCGTGTGAGCTGTTTCTTCCTTTTTGCTACCACTGGTGGCTTTCCATCACCCATGAGGTCATACGTGAGGGCGACTGACCTCCTTCTTAATCTGTTGACACGCTCATCCACCCAAGCCCTAGTGAATGTCATGACTGGGATAGACAAGGTGTCTAGATCCACAATCTCCGGCTCGGCCCAATCTATAGGTGGTATTGGCGTGTTCTTCACTGCCTCAAAATCTGGATGGGTGACCCTAGTATCCTCCTCCAGCTGATCCGGCACCTTAATCACCTCGCACTCCCTGATTAGCTTTAGAGGTAGCCTTGAGAACGTCCTTTTTCTGATTTCGTCCTCGCCTGCAGCATTTGCCCAAAAGTCCTCTAGGTGAGCCTTGTGCTTAAATTCTTCTCCTTGTACTGTTCCAATCATCCCCTTAGGGTCAAAATTCTGTCGGCTCGTGTGAAGAGTCAGCTTGTAAAACTTTAGCTCATCCTCAGCCTCCTTGGCTGCTTGCAAAGTCGGGCACTCCTCGAGTGAATTTCCCAACACAATGGGAAAATGAAGACCTCCCTTCTTCCTACGCCTTATAATCTTGTCGTAGGCCACCAACTGCCTAGACAACTCAAGTAGGATCATCCTGTTAGTGGGGTACCTTGGTAGCTTGTACACATACGAATCGTACCCTGGCAACCTCAAGTAGGTAAATTTTGGGAATTGGATGAACCAACACCCATATTCTTCGATCAACGCCTGTGCTTCCTCGGAGATCCTCTGCTGTAGCCTTTGCTGAAGTGTTCTCGTGATGTACATGGTAAAGGCGTCATTCACTCTTCGAAAGTCATCAGTGTGAGTAAGATGCAACTGCCTGCACGACTGGTGAATCTTAAACTGATTGTAGCCGCAGCCAATCGGCTCCTGGTACGCCAATCCCCTGTACTTGGTCATTCGAGCCAACATATAGATGACGTATGAGCTCATATAAAATGTTTTTGTTCTTCTGAGGTTCCGGAACTGCTCATCGATGTTGTCACTTATCATCTTCGCCCAGTTCACTTGCTCGTCCCCTTCGAGCACCACACTGATGTAAAAGAACATCCATGGCTCGAAAATGAAAGACTGTGGGCTACCATTGACCCTGCTGAGCAACATAATGATGTCGCAATATTCCTGCTTCAGCTCCTCTGATATTATTTGTTTCGGTAGCCTGGCAGCCGGTGGCTTTGGCTTGCGCATCCATGTGGTGTTTATTCTCTTCATGCACTTCTCGAAGGTTGTGGCGTACATCTTATCCGCCTTGGCCTTGGACTTATACATCATGTTGTCCGTGGCAAGGATTCCAAACGCCTCGCCAATCGCATCTGGAGCGAGATTAGCCATGATCAAACCACCAGGAGAGGTGATAGTCCGATCCTCAGTATTATAGAAGTTGGCGCACTCGAGGATCAACTCAGGACAACGGACTGCCGGTTGGAAGCCTGCTGCATTGTACAACCCACTCTTCACAATATTCTGTGATGCATCTGTTGGAAGGTTGCCGCCTTGCCCGTACATTCGGCGTGTGAAGGCCTCGAGGTTGAAGGACCCGAGGTTGGTGTCCGTCAGATTGCCATGCTTTGAGATGATCTTTGACTCCGGGATGAAGGATTTCTTTAAACCCTTGATAATCGCCTGCCTGGAGGCGATCTCTTTGACAGCTTCGTTGTTTGCAGCCTTAGTTCCAGCCTTGCTAGTGCCAGCAGCGTCAGCCATCTGCAAAACAAAAGCGAATATTACTCCACCAACTTTTAAAAACAACAATCACTCGAGGCGGCTGGCGGTTGAGCTGGCTGCAAAAATAAATACAAGTTAGTAACGTTAGCAGCCAACTTTGACTTCTCAAGATTAAAACTTCAACCTCCAGCAACTCGCAGCCAGAATAAATAACTTAACTCCTCACGAGAAATTTACTCTATTAATCTCAACTTCGAAAAAGCGTGTTAAGTATCAGCAATATTTAAAATCAGCAATTTCGAATTAAAATCAGCAAGCCATCGAATTATAAACTACCAAGTCAGAAATCAACTCTTCGACAGTTATACATCAGCAACTTCGAAGAAAATAAATCCGAGAGTTTTAGATGTGTACAAGTTAAAATCAGCAAGCTTCGTCAAATTAAAATCAGCTTTTCGAAAGTTATAAAACAGCAACTTCGAAAAGTAATCGAAAATCAGCATTTCGAAAATTATAAAACAGCAACTTCGAAAAGTAATCGAAAATCAGCATTTCGAAAATTATAAAACAGCAATTTCGAAGGCTTTACAATTTAAATTTAATTCGATTCGAACACTCAGCAATTTCAAACAACTTCGAAAAATCAAAGCTCAAGCAACTTCGCATTCCAACAATCTCAGCATTTTAACTCTCAGCATAAATAAAGCATTTCAGCATTTCAACTTTAAACTTTAAAAGCATTTTGATTCTCAGCAAAATAAAAAAAAAAGCTTCAGCAACTTCGAAGACATACCTCGATAACGTGAAGAAAAATAAAATGCTAAACCCTTTTACTTCGAAGCACTTCGCGACTTGCAACCTCGAATCTCAGCAACTTCAAGAAATCGATCTTTCAGCAACTTCAATCTCAAACTTCAAAAATCGAACTTTCAGCAACTTCTCGAATTAAATCTCACAACTCAATTTGCCAGCATAAATTCAACTTCGAATCTTGTGAGACGATAATGAAAATCTTTGAAGTTTTATAGCAAAAGGCTGGCGCTAATTTTAGTAGATGCCTTTTATTCCCTTCATCATGACTGACGCGTTTGCTAAAATTAAAAGGGAATATTCCAGTCGTCTGGCAGTTATTATGACAATTTGCTATTCGGGGAGATTCTTTCCTTGATTTAAATTTAAAATTCCCTCCCGACTGCCAGTTACCTCCAGTGATTTCGAGAAAATCATTTTTACATCGATTTGAAGTTATCTCGATTAAAATTTTAAAATGGCATTTTTAATTAATTAAAATTTTAATTTAATCGCCATTTTAATTTATTATTTCAACGCATTTAAAAATTCGACATCGATTGTCAAAATTGGCTAGGCATTATTTTATTTTCCGTCCATAATCGACTTCCGAAACAAATTCCCCTTGTTAAATCGTCCGAAATTTTAAAATCGCATGGGTCAAAATCGAAGGGGGAATTTAATATTAGACTTAGGAAAATAATTAAATTAATTAATTAAATTAAATTTCTCTATCTTGCTAAGAGAAATTTTAATTTCCTCCGAATGCCTTTTGATTTAATCGTGCTGAGAAAATTTCACGTGTCTTTGAAGTCAAAATTTAAAATTTTAAATCTCCACTTGATTATTTTATTTCTAACGCCTTTTAATTTTATTTATTTTCTATCCAGGCTGGGCGCATATGAACCATGTTGCTTGAAATTCATATTTTCTAAGTTATTTTCCTTCAAAATTCTAAGGCGCAAATTACCCTTTATGCTTTCAATTTTGAGCATATTAAACCTTTAATTGTCAACATTACATTCTTCAAAGCTGGGCGCAAATTCAAAGTTGATCTTTCATTCCTCCACGCCTTAGAATATTCTTATGTTCACTTTCTCCTTGAAGTAGGGCGCATTCATGGTAGTCTCCATCTAATTCCAATATACTCCAACTTTTAATCCACTCTCTTAATTCCCTCAGGCGCGTATGAAGAGCTGAAGCTTTGGGCGCATATAAGATCTCCATGTTGCATCTTGTTCCTTGGGCGCAAAAGAGGGGGTCAATGTTTAGTTTAGAGAGGGGCGCATTTAGAGTGTTGATCTTTCAATTTCGCTTTTTCAGCTTTGGGCGCAAATCATATATGGCATTTTCAATTTCAACGCCTAAGGCAAACTTTTATGTTTTTGTGCATATGGCATGGTCAGTTTTTATTTTTGGAAGTGAGGCGCATTCTACACAAGGTGTTTCAGCTTTGAGAAGGGGCGCATTTGGCACATGGGCTTACATTTTCAACATTAAAACTTTTATCAACGTCCTCCTTCTCCAACCAAGGCGTATTTCATACTATCAAATTTCGATTTTCAAAACTCCACGGGGGCGCATATGAGGGGTGCAATGTTCATTTTTAACCACTTAGAATATTTCTTATCACATCCTTGGGTGCATATGGAGGGTGGAGCATCAAGGCGCATTTTGCACCCTCAACTTTCACTTTTGAGCTTGGGCGCAAATCATCCTCCAAGGTTTCAATTTAACCCTTAGGCGCATTTGGCATATCAAGTATCCACTTTTGCACTCAGGCGCATTTGAGTGGTGGAGGTTTCAATTTTGTCCTAGGCGCAAATCACCCTGGCTACGTTCACTTTGAAATGCCTTAGAAAATTTTTCATGTTTTAACACCTTCATGACCTTGGGCGCATATGACCATGCAAGCATCAAGGCGCAAATAGCATAGTCAACTTCCACTTTTTGACACTTAGAATATTTCAAGGCTCATTTTATCCTCCAGGGCGCATTTGGCCACCTCAACTTCCAGTTTTTGTCAAGAGGCGCATATAATCCCCTGAGCTTTTAATTTTTTCCTTAGCCAAATTTCAAGTTACCTTCAAGGGCGCATTTAACCATGTCCACGTTCGATTTTGACACACTGAGTGAGATTTTTATGCTTTTAAAGAGGGGCGCATCCATGTGGTCAAGCATCAAGTTAGGGGCGCATCCAGCATATCCAACTTTCATTTTTGCCACCCTAGGCGCAAAATGCAAGGGCAACATTCATTTTAAACACTTAGAAATTTCAAGGCTCACTTTATCCTCCAGGGCGCATTTGACCATAGCTACGCTCAATTTAAATGCCTTAGAAAATTTTCATCATTTTACTCCCTCCATGACCTTGGGCGCATTTGGCAGGGTCTCCGTCAAGTTTCCGGACTTAGAAAAAATTTTTCACCTCTGTTCAGCCTTCAAAGTGAGCCTTAGTGCCGGAGTTGAAATTTTATCCATTTTAGCACAATTTTACGCCTGTTACCAGATTTGAGTTGATTTTCTGTGGTCAACCCTAACTCACCCTGACTTTCTATTTTTAGAAAGTTCCTGAAATTTCGCGCCGTCGACTGAATCCCGACTCCAGAAAGCCTGATTTTTACCTTGCTCTGAATTTTGACCAACTCGTTCTGTCAGCGCCTGATGTCTGTTTGTACCTGCTATTTTTAGCAGCCTGCTAAAAATAGAAACTTCTCAGAAAGTCTTCAAACTTTGCGTATTGAATGCCCGAAACATGGTGATTGCCATTGGATGCTGGCCCTGCGTGACTATCGGGTTCCGCCCTTGATTTTAGGAAACCCTAATTGACCTGCTAAAAATAGCAACTGCCCGATTCTTGATTCTCTGTAACTCTGTTTGCTTTGAAATTTGGACAGTGTGCCCCTCGGTGGTGAACTTGCCTGTGTATGCCGATGCCGAGATCAACTTTCTATTTATAGCCCTTGTCCAAAGTGCCCTACTAAAAATAGCAGGTTCTCCGATTACCTTCAAATTTTGCCAGCAGCTTCTCGGAAGGATGTTAATCATGATGGATACCTCAGTTTTGAACATTTTGACCTCTGACTCCTCATTTTTAGCTCCGAAGCTCGAAACCCTAATTTTGTGCATGCTGCTCAGATGAGCTCCGTTTGATCTCGTTTCAGTTGCATGATGATCAGCTTGCAGTTCTGAAGCGTCGAGTTGCTGCCCAAGTAATACCTGCTAAAAATGGAAAGCGGCCTGAGAAGTGATCAACCGGCTGTCGGATGATCTTGCATGTCATACTGCCCGAAAAATCTTGGAAAACCCAGAAAAATCTTCAACATGCACGCACTGGCTAAAAATAGTAAGTTTCCGAAAAGTGGTCAGTTCCATTTGCATGTTATACTGTCGCGAAGCTCTTGGAAAACCCAGAAAGAAAATGCCGACATGCGTCGAAAATGTCTGCATACAAACCCTGATATTGGCCTCCGAAGGCCGAATGCTGAAAGTCATCATCATATTTTGCATGTCACATCACTGCGAAGGTCTCGAAAAACCCACAAGGAATCTCCGGACATGCGTTGAAAGATTCTGCGTTTAAGCCCTGAAAATTGCCTCCGAAGGCAGAACTGCTAAAAATAGCAAGTTGTCCGTTTTTGCTCAAAATTTGTCAAAAGTGAACTTGAAGTGCTCGGAATGCAATGAAGTTGCCAAACTGTGAAAATCTTAAGAAAATCAACCCTAAACTGACACCTACTAAAAATAGAAAGTTGGCTGAACTTAGCGAAAATCCAGGGGTTGCTTGCTGAAAACATGGTAATAACTCTGCTAGGCTCAAAAGCAGACAAACCAACTCAATTTGATCTCAATATGACCTAAAAACGTGAAACCCTAATTTCAGACCTGGTCGAACCTTACGTTCAAGCTCGCTGACGGGAGCGTCCCCAGAAAATCAGATAGCGGAAAAGAAGCAGAACGAGAGAGAAAGACAAAAAGCAAAGCCAAAAGACCAGAACGGAGCGAAAATTTATGGGTCCCCATTTTAGATGGGGCGATGTGTGAAAAGGTCACAACAAGTTACTTACAGATGCGGAGGTGTTGTGTAGAAGAGTCGAGGACACTATGAGGGCTCTTAAGGAAAATATTGCTAAGGCATAGAATCAGCAGAAGCAGTATGCAGATCAAAAGAGGACAGAGAGATCTTTTGAGGCGGGAGACATGGTATATCTCATGTTGCAGCCCTACAGTCAGTCTAATCTTAGGAAGAGTGGATCGAAGAAGCTTAAGCCGCGGTATTATGGTCCTTTCTAGATTCTGAGGCGTGTTGGAGAGGTGACTTATGAGCTAGAGCTTCCAGTGGATAGTATGGTCCACAATGTTTTTCATGTGTCACATCTCAAGAAGGCGTTAGGACATCGTGTGGTACCTTCAGCAGTATTACCTCCCTTGGATGATGAGGGAAAGTTGATCTTAGTTCCTGAGTCGATCCTGGAATACAGAGAGAGACAGTTGCGCAGGAGGACTATCAGGGAATATTTGGTGAAATGGCGAGAGATTTACGGAGTGGAGGATGCTTTCGTGGGAGGAAGCCGAGGAGATTTTGTAGCATCGAGGTTGAGATTGCTTGAGGACAAGCAATTTCAGGAGAGCGATGTAATGTCCCCTTCCAGTTGACATCTCTCAGTTCTTGAGATTAGCCTATTATGTGACCCTCGTAGGCTGATAGGGTGGATAGAGGGTCTGGTTGAGGCTTGGCTTGGCTTCAGTTGGCAGAATCATTTAGCTTGGCTTTCGTTCGGAGTCGTTTGGACATCATTTGCTTGACTTACTATTTTTAGTAAGTAGAGTCACTCAACAGAGCACCCCTGCTATTTTTAGCAGTATGGTTTGGTTGTATGTTGATTCAGTCACTTATCATCTGGATTCAGACGGTTCGTCATTTGGACCTGTTTTGAGAGAGATATTAATATTTGTTTGCTAAAATAAATATTAATTAATTAAAGGCTTATGTTATAAAGTTATAATATAATTAAATATTATAACTTAAGTGACTTAAAGGAAGGGGTCCACCAACATGAAGAAGGGGCCACTTTTTAATTATTAATTATAATTAAAAGTGCGTGCAAACTATGGAAATATTAAAAGTGAAAATTCAACTTTATTTAAATGATGCTTTTTGGAGAGAAGTCGACCCTCTTGAAGAATATAAGGTTTTCACTTGTGAAGAAACATCATTATGTTATGAAAATCGTCTTTGATCAATTCTTCCTTCAGAGAACGGAGCCAAGGGTTTCAGATATCTTTTGCATTGGAGGACGAGCCATCTTCAGTGTCTGCAGTTCAGAGGCTGTGTAATACCAGCTGATTTATTGCTTATCAGAGAGATAGTTTCATCCAGAAATTATCACAGAGCTTATTCAGAAGTTATCATTCGGAGATTGATTCATATTTGTCAGAGAAGGGAATAATATTGAGCGGCTGGTTGGGATCTTTATCTGGAACACTTTCCAAGAAGGTACGGATTTGTTCTTGCTGGTTTTGGGCCGTACTATTCAGCCTTGAGGCCGTACTTCTCCTGTAGAGTGGGACGCCTTGCTTTTTCAGTCTTTGCCAACATCAAATGGGACGCCTTGCATATCTCAAGGGTTTGCACATCTTTCGAGGCAGGAGAAATGTTATATGAGGTTGGCCACACAAAATCTACACCATTCTGGAGCGCCTGTAATCAGCAAATTAGGTTTTTAATTAATGCAATCAGCTTTGTCTTTTTATTGGCATGTTAGGGTTTGAATATTGTAAGCACCGTGAAAGCGTAATAAAACCATTTGTCATCGATTCAGAGATTCAAATATGTCAGCTTTCAGCGTATTGATTGAATTTATTATAGATTTTAGAAGCAATTCTTTCAAAATCGCATTCTTTATTATTGCATGCAAAAACCTAAAACATTCACAAAAAAAATCAAAACAACAAAAAAACGTTCAGTTTTTCGGACAGTGAGAATAGGGGTTTCTACATAAAACCCCTACAATACTCGACTAAAAAGCCTTTGCATGGCTTGCTAGAACTCAACTTTTCGAATTTCTGACAATCTGTGTTTGCTTAGAATTCAATTCTCTACAAAACCCACGTTTCAGAAATTTTTTGAAATTTTTTCCCGCAACTGGGTATTTTTAGCCTCATCCAGAGTTTTGTCAGCTTTTTTTGAAAGTTGTCTAAACATACCCGACTTTATAGTAAAAAATCTAGATTTTCAAAATGCAATTCAACCCTATAGATTACAAGGCCAAGTTGGTCTTAATACACGACTTTTTGAAAACCTCAGACATAGACTTGGGTCATGCCTATCCAGTGGGTCAAACTGAGCATGTTGGAAGGTACCGGCAGCAATACAATCAAGAATCTTGAGCGTTCCGGGTTGCTGGCAGCAGCGTCTATTCCTATCACGGCTTTCAATCTCGAGTTCGTTCTTACTTGCATTAAGCACTACAACTCGTCTACACGACAAATCAGATCAGCTGATGGGAGAGTCATTCGTAGCCTTAAGCTGAGGGACATCGAAAAGTGTTTTGCTATTCCTCCTCGCTTAGACAATTTCACTGAGTCATTGAGGCCTGTGATAAGATATGGTATGAAGATAAAGAAAGATCCCAACAAAAAGTTGCTCAAAGATGGTTGAAAGTACAGAAGACCAACATGCCAAAGAAGGTTAGTCGCAGTGAGTTCAAGGATGAAGTTGCTATTTTGATAACTTTGCTCAATCGGGTTACTAATATTTTTTGACCGTGGATGTTCTATGTCATTTCTCGGATCATCGATGGTAAAGAACATTTTGACTAGGCCATGTTAATCAACGAGTGCCTTCACCAGTAAATCACTAGATTCCTCAAAATCCACGAGTTTCACATGGTGTCTTATCTGGTCTACTTGATTGTGTTCCAAGGCAATTTTAGACATTTGAAGACCAATGAAACTCTTGGTGTTTAGCATGTTCACGAATATTACTCTCAATTGGAGTTCTCAAAGGCTAGACAGGATTTCAAAGCAGTGAATGATCACTTTTTCATGAACACAGAGACCTCAACAATGAAATGCACATCAAGATTTTACCAGAGGCAAAAACAGCAATGGAGAGTTGGGCAGATTGGTTCATTCAATTCCCCACTTTCACATATATCCGAGTGTATGGTTACATTGGAGAACCTCTGATGCTACCGAGGTACCCATCAAACCAAGTCCTATTTATGGAGTTTCTACAGCAAGCTCAGGAGGTTCACTTTTTTCTTTGCAGTCAACACAAGCTAGCATTCACCTTTCCTTTCGAATGGGGTATTTACAAATGCAAGGCGGCTGCTAATTGCAAGTTAATGACGAACAAGTTAGAAAAACTCAATCTCAGGTTTCTCATCGAGAGGCATTCCTATGATCCTTTGGGTCATTATGCAGCTCAGTTGGAGCGAAGTGTTTCGCACAGGCCAACACTTGAGGACTTTTGGGCCAACTGTGAAGACGAATTTGAAGTGCGCTAACGTCATTACTGTAGACTTACTATTGCTCAACTTGTTGATTTCCTATCAAAGGATGTTGAGAGTTTGTTAGATGATGATGAAGAGGTGTTGCTTAGTTCATTCGTCAAAGATCAAGTTGCTCGCCAGCCACTTCGCCAACCAAATTGGTTTGCCAGGGAGAGTACTTCAATTGAGGACGTGTCAAAGACAATTATCAAAACCAACATGCACTTTTTGGAGAGTAAGAGAAGGCACAAGACAGTTCCAATCACAGAGCCGCCGATAGGGTTTTCCTCACTACCTTCTACCTCAAGGTCAAGGCCTCGAGTTAAGGTTATCTTGAAGCCGCTTGAAGGTGTTAAGAGTTAGTGGAAACACAAAGGGGAGAAGTACCGGCAAGTGGAAGCAGAAGCAGGTTGAAAGAGCGCTTGAAGTTCCAGTGGAGACAGTCATATAGGTTGAAGCAGATTCATCTCCTGATACACCATTTTCAACATAGTCACCTCCCATTGATATAGATTCGGAGCCAGAATCACCGATTCGGGAAGCCTCAGCGCCAGTTGATCCATCAGAGGTTGATACAGCAGCAACAGTCTCTCCTCAAGAAGATAACATTGTTCATTCATGTTGGCTCGAGAGGTCTTTGGGAAGACAGAGGCGAGAGCCTTCATATAAGCTTGATTTTTCTGAGTTTGGCAATCCTTATCAAGAGAGGGCAAACAAGAAAATCAAGAAGCAGGTGCACATTGAGAAAACTCCGGAAGCAGAGATCATCATTGAAGTTGCTACGCCACTAGAGGGTAAGAGCCTGGATGAAGTTGAACTTGGTGATTTCACCTTCTTCAAAGCAAATCTTGGCAAGAGCACTAGAGAAACGGACGTGAGCCTCTTCAAGGTTGTCACAAGTAATCTTGAAGAGCGTGTCATGAAGGACGGAGAGGATAAAATGCTTCTTAAGGCTGAAATCAAGCAACTCCAGTAGTATATTTCTGATCTCGTTCATGGAAACTCGAGCAGAGCACCTAGTCTTCCACATCTTCAAGGGACACCTGCAGAACAACAGAGGTTGGATCAATTAGTCAATTATGGAAAGCTCTTGAACAGCTGGATTGAAGATTTCATTGTTACAGGTTGTCACCTCCTCACACAGTTATATCAGTTGAGGTACGATACACATAATCTTCGTCAGGGCATCCAACGGCTTGAATTGACCATAGCACAAGGCAAGGCAAAGGACCGGGTTCTCATATCTTAGTTAGCAGTTGCATATGACACCATTGTAGAAGATGAGGATAAAAGGAAGGCTTTCATGTGGAGAAAACAACATCTCTTCAAAGTGGAAACATATGACAGAATATCTACAAGGTTGGATGCACTCAAAGAACATGTTACCGGAGCTCTCAAACTCATCAGTGAGTTTATCACTCAGATCACTTGCCATTATCTTCTTGAGGATGGTACTTACAATGATCTTGAGGCAGTTCAAGCCAAGTTTGAGAAGCTCGTTCGTGACAGCCTAGATGGAGATCCTATGGCGTCCAAGTTGGATCACTTCTCAGTGATGACAAGTAGTTTCAAAAAGGCAACTGAAGAGGTCAGAGAACGCATGAGGTTGATTGCAGATGGTGAGAGGGAGTTGAACAGGCAGGTTATCGTTGTGGATAGCGTCAAAGTGCCAGAGGAAGAGACAGTCAACCTGTTCCTGGATGAGGTGATAGTCCGCGATGGCTTGGAGTAGTTAGTCAGTTGGAACCTGTAGTTATTTTCGAGAATAGAGTTAGGAGCAACAGTTAACTTGACATCAGTCTTGAGTTTTAATTGTTGATTTTATGCACGCACCTCTCATCCTTGGAGATATCTTCGCAGGAGTTTAGACTTTCAGTTAGGATCAGTTAACTGATGTTAGTTATCAGTTATATTTTATTTCAATAAGAACTTGCATGTTGCACATGTCCAGTTTAGTTTAGTCTTGTTTCGGTTAACTAATGGTAGTTTTCCAGTTAACTGTATAGTTTCCTTTATTTATATTTAGCAATAAAATCTTGCATGCTTGCAAGACTGATTGTTGACTCAAGGTGATTTTAGGGTTATCTACACCTTTGATGTCTATAAATAAGAGCACTTTGCTCATTTGTAATTAACTTTTGCACGTGATAGAGAACATGCTGAGCCACCTTGCCTGTAGTATCGCTATTTGGTATTTGTTCACCTTGTAATTAGAACTTTTGCGTCTGATAGCATACATGCTATGCCACCTTGCCTGTAGTATTGCTAGTCAGTATCTATTCACGAACTTTTATGGTGATAATAAATAGTTGTGCCGCCTTGTCTAAATGTTATTGTTATTGTATTGGTTCACCTTAGATTAAATATAATTGTTGGTTTGATCGTTTATTGTTATGCGTGTCTCGATATGCAATCTACTGTCCCAGTTATTATTTTATGTTGAGTTTAATAAGCTTTGTTTCATATCTACACTTCGGATAATTGTTATCTCCTTAGGAATTTAGAAGTGAAGGTTGTCGTTTGATGTAATGCCAATAATCTTTCTTTCAACCTATGCCTCGGATAGGTGTCATCATCTCCTTGGAAATCCTGACTTAAAGATTATCATATAACCAATTCCCGGCTCCTAAGTCCTCATGCTCTGTTTCTTGAGGAAATAGGATAGTTTAGCGTTTAGCCTAGTTGTAGTTAAAGATCTACAAAACCAGAGAAAATCCTTAGCTGCAATGTGTTTGGTTTCTTAACCTTGTGCCTCTTCCAGCTGAGTCAAAAAGATAGGATTTAGATCATTTACTTTTTCACACATATCAGCACAATAGGGAGCTTCCCCTCCTAATTTGAAGAGCAGTCATTATGCATTGTGCAAAGTTCTCCATTGCCAATTCATACTCCAGAGGTGTGAATTGTCAGGCCAACATGTTCCTTGGCAAAGAATGGGTCAGATTTTTAGTCTTGAGCTTGTTGTTTGGTTGCAGGTCAGCCACCTCATATTTTGGGTTGCTCTCATTTAGGGGAGTTGGCACATTATTTCTTGTCAAGGAAGTAAAGGGTTTTAGTTGGAGATTGCTTTGTAGTGTTTTCAAACCACTCTTGAGTTGTTTTTGTGCAACAAAATGCTCATCTCACATGCTTATACTTGGAAATTCCATTGGTACTATTGTTATCCCTTGTGAAGAGCACTAAAATCAGATTGCACTTTGTTGATTCCAGCTTTGAACAGCAGTGATTATTTGTTTCTTCAAACCTTCCAAACTCTAAGAGTTCATCTTATGAAGGTTTGTGATATAAACTTTGGTAGTTTACTCTTAATGTTGGTTCAAGACAACGAACTTCTGCATAATTTGGTTCATCATTTAGAGACTCTTGGAGTTGGAACAATAAGAGTTTTCAGGAGTCTTCATGGTTGTATGTGGTGTTATGATGATGAGTTTGTTGAACTCTTGTGAAGGATTGCTTTCCTTTTAGCAAGAAGATTGGAGGAAGTCGGATTTGCAATTGTGGCTTTGCATGACACCATGGGGAGGTATGCGAAGGATTATGGTTTTGGGTTGAGCAAACTGTTCTTCCTGTTGAGAAAACTTTATTTTATTCAAAATACCTCCCTTGGGCATCTATGCTCTTAAGGAAACTATTTTGCTTTTGTTGCCTTCTAAAACAACATTAAGTCATTATATTAGGCTCCAAGGTACTTTTTACATGACCCCCTGACCCCTTCACTTAAGTTAAAGTAACTTTATTAAAATAACTTAAGTGAGAAATACAAATAATAATTAAATTGAACCTTAGCCATGCCAACACCCAAACTAGAAATAAACACTGTTGAAGTAGCCTTGGCCAAGACCTATTACCAAAAATATACTTACTATTTATAGCAATTGCTAAAAATAGTAAATACTCCAAATCACCAAATTGGCACAAAACATTAGATTTCACTTGACAACTGCCACACACTGCCCAAACAAGAAATCCTACAATGCACTGTTGCCAAGACCAATTACTAAATATAATATTTACTAGAAATAGTAAGTGAGTCAAAACCAAACTAGCCTGAATAAGGACACTGAAAATGGGGACATTACAGTCCCTCCTTCCCAAAGATTGTTTGTCCTCAAAAAATGCCATGGTATCCACCATAACAACCGACTGAAATCAATTGAACCCAAGTGTAATCTTGGGATCCCAAGTCAATCTCTGCAAATGTCCACCATGTTGTCACTGCACCATTATGATCATAACTGATAATCCATCGTGCTCATACTATACTTCTCTGTAAGGGTTGAACCCTGTACCATGAAACATCTCCCACTGAAGCATCTTGATAGTGTCCATGACTACAATCCTAGTACATAACATGATCCTGGGCAACTGGAATAAATATTTGTGCAACCCATAACCATACTCCTCAATATACCTCCTCAATGTGTCATGCCAAGTCATAACTATAGATGTAAACTCCAATCTTCTTGCAAAAAGGAAAGCAATCCTTTGCAAGAGTTCAAAAAACTCACCAACATAGCACCATATGGATCTAACATATCTCCTTTGTACTAATTTGATACAACCATGAAATCCTGCAAAAAGACTTACTATTCCAACTCCAAAGGTCACTGAATGATGAACCAAAGCATGTAGAAGTTCATTGTCCTAAACCCACACCGAGAGTAAACTATCAAAGTTTACATCACAAACCTTCATAAGATGAACTCCCCAAGTTAGGAAGGTCTGAAGTAAACAATAATCTCTGCTATTTAAAACTGAAGTCAATGGAGTACAATCTGATTTTAGTTCTCTACACAAAGAACAACAGCAGCACCAATGAATTTCCCAAGTACAAGCATGCGTGAAAAACATTGTGTTGCACCAAAATAACTCAGAAGTGGCTGGAAAACACCTCCAATCAAACTCCAACTAAAATCTATTACTTCCTTGACAAAGAAGAAAGCACCAACTCCCTTGAATGAGAGCAAACCAAAAGGTGAAGTGACTGACTTGCAACCCAAAAACAAGCTCAACACTAAGATTTCGATCTATTCTTTGCCAAGTAACACTCCCAAGAGTAACCATTCGTTCATTACTCCAATCCTTACTTAAAATCTCTCTCCAATCCATTTGTGGATAAGCAAATAGAATCACCAAATGGTTGGTAACGAAAGGAACAACATCATTAATTCTGAATCATTGGTAGTACATCGATGATCAACTCTTGTATCTATTTGCTACTCACCCCATTGAATAAATGGTTCTCTCGCTGAATAAGTGGTTGAGCTTTCTTCTTTTCATGTCATTTCTTACCCCACTGAATAAGTGGCACTCTCACTAAATAAGTGATTAAGCTTTCTTTACTTTATGTTATACCTGTTGAATAAACGAAGGATCTCTTGTGATTGGTTGGTTTGCCGCCAAGTGCTTTGCTTTATTGTAATTCCTGTAGTAGAAGTAGATGGTTCATTTCATGCACTTGATTTCATACTTACCCCACTGAAGAAGTGGTTTGTTTAGAAGCACGTATTGTAACCTTACCAATGTAGGCTCTCACCTTGCCCACATTGGGATCTAGGTGATCAGAAAGTGGAAAGAAGTTTACTTCAATTGCTTATCCTTAATTGTTGGCTAATGTATTGTAACATTACCACCACATGCTCTCAACTTGCCCACATTGTGATTTGGGTGATCCGAAAGTGGAAGGGAGTTTACTTCAATTGCTTATCATTATTATTTGGCTAACACTAATGGGTGCAAATTTTAAAAAATTAAGGGTGGTCTATTACACTGTCTTTCTTACACCACTCCTTCTGGAAGGGTTTCTTGTCTTTATCCTTCTTTTGTGGAATCCCTTTGACTGAAATTTGTGCTTTGAGGTAGAGATTCCATGTCTCTTGCATTTTTAATGACCTCCTAAAGTGTGGATAGACTGAGGGCATTTATCCATCCTCTCAACAAATCAGCTAGACCATCCATGAACAACACTATAGTCTCTTATCTAAAATATCTGTTATTAGCATGGAGTGTCTTTGAAAATCTGCAATATAGGTGTCCATTGAACCCCACTACTGATGTTGAACCAACTCCTTAAAATGGAGTTCCAGATCCTTCTTATCGAACATGTCAATCAAGCTCTCTGTAAATTCTACATAGGAATCAATTTGGTCATGGCCCAAGGTCACCATTATGTGATGCCACCACTTGTGTGCACTCCCATCCAAATGTATTGTAGCATACTTGATGGCCTCATCCTCTGGCATTGTGTTGAGCTGAAAGTAAGTGTCCAATTTTTGCACCCATGCCCTAGTTGTGGTTTTACCTGAACCATCATAATAGGGAATAGACAACTTCTCCACCTTCCTCTACAAGTCCTAATTGTGTGGTCTACCACCTCTATTTGGCCTATGCCTCATCCTAAGGTCCATGTAATCACAAAAAGACATCTCAACTTGGAATTCCATGCTTGAATTCCTCCAATCGTGTAGGATCTGATCTTGTAGCTCCTGTTGTGTTCACTCATGCTCAACTTGAGGAGTGATTCTAAGAGGGAAATTTGCATCAAAGGCCTAGTGTTTGCTGATCCAATCCTGTTATGTGGTCTTCCTCCTCCATTGTTCATTGAACCATCACCATTGCCATTATTCCTTTCATTCCCTTGTTCTCCACCATTGTTGCCACTTTGATTCCCACCATTGTTGTTATTAATGGTTGCCATGTGTGTGTCATAAGGGCTGCCAATTGAACTAAACTCTATTGTAGGTCACACTATCCCCTTGCAAGATCATTGAACATGTCTCTAGTGCTTGGTTTTTCCCTCTCTTTCTCTATCTCCCATGTTTTCCTCTTCTTCTGATTTTGAATTAAATATATTCTCATCTACTCTCTGTCTTCTACTCCGGTAGGTGATTTGCTCTATGCTTTCCGGATTCATGAAAAATTTTTACCATCAAAACCACATAGGCTGGCAGGTTCATGGGCTCGATACCCTGTAGTGACCGACTATAAGCCGCCATCGTGATAGGGACCCTAGTTACAATAGTTTTTAGGGTAAACGTACGGGAGATGAGATCACTTGCTAAGAGTTTCAGTTAGTTTACCAGGAGTTGCCCGAGCCGAGTCAGTAATTCATGCTTGAATGCGTAGACGTCATGGAAGCGCTCAGAAGGCCCAAGAGACGAAGATCGACTGTAAATTCGGCCAATTCTGAGACTTCCTACTTTTTAGGAAATGTTGCTTTTTCGATTTTTCATTTTTAGCATTTTCGGACCAAACAACGTTCCCTATTTTTTAGGGTTGCTTTTTCTATTTTTGGAAAGTTTCTATTTTTGGAAAGTTTCTATTTTTAGAAGGGTCCCGAGTTCTGAAAACGCACTCAGAAGTTCGAAAAACTCAATAGAACTCTCAGAAAATCGAATTGAAAATTTGAATTTTTTTGAAAAATCTGGAAAAACAAGTAAAAAAGCATGAAAATCAGACCGAAAACGTTCAAAAATCTGAAAAAACCAGTCAAAACCAGTTCAAGATCCATCAGATCTGAGGATGAAATCATGAAAAAATCAGTTCTTAAATGGTGAAATTTGTGAAAAATCCGTTCAAGTCTAGAAAATTCGCCATGGAAGAAGGATGAAGGAAGGTGTATGAAGGTCTGGAAGGTCATGGAGTTCGCCCAGCAGCTAAGAAGGATATCCAATGAAGTCTTGAAGTCCGCCCAGCACTTGGGAAGCATATCCCTGCATCTTGAGGCAACATCCTTGCATCTCACAAAGTCCGCCCAGCACATCCTAATGACCTTTGAAGTCCGCCATCCTTGTCCATGCATCTTGTGAAGTCTGCCATCTGCCAAGAGGGATATCCTAATACCATCTAAAGTCCGCCACCTTCCAAAGAGGACGTCCAAAAAGCTTCCAAAGTCCGCCCATGCATGTGCTAAGAAGTCTCAAGGTCCGCCATCTTCAAAGGGGGACGTCCAAAAGGGTCTTAAAGTCCGCCATCCACTTGAAGACTCGTCCAAAATGCTAAGGAAGTCCGCCCTTGAAAGGTGGGACTTGGCTGAAGGTTATCCAAAGTCCGCCTAGGCATGTAAAGTGGAGGAAAATCAAAATTTTACTAAGTGTTGATGCCTACCAAGAAGGAAATTTTGAAATTTGCTAAGTATGAAGGGTGGATAATCCTTTCCAAAGGAAAAAAATGATGGGGACGGCCCAAGATGTTCATCCTAAAGACCTATGAAGTCCTCTCTTCTATGCGTAACTTGGAAGGGGCTAGCAAAATACCAATCCAGGTTCATAATGCTTGTCCAATGTGCTAAAGAGATCCGCCTAAGCACATGAAGAGGAAAAATCAAGATTTTTGCTAAGTGTTGATGCCTAGTCCAAGGAAAAGTTCGAATATTTGCCTAAGTATAGAGGCTAAAGGATGAAAAAGTGAGATTTTTGGCTAAGTATCATGACATTTTCAAGAGGTTAAGTGCCAAGTTTGGAAGGACACGTGCTAAAGAAGATTGGGATATGGCAAGAAATAAAACGAAGTATGCCTAGCACAAAAGTGGAAAAGAAACTAAATTTGCCTAAGTGTGGGTATCTAGAGAAAA
>VDFB02197387.1:0-23515 GCA_007258455.2 Sequoia sempervirens | reverse complement strand
ATGTGTACTTCTTTATTGCATTATTTGAAATCTTGTATTGTAACATCCCTCAATTGTTTATGAGGTGAACATTTGTAAAATGTAATTGTAACTATTATTGATCTACCTCATCAAAGGAATGAGTATTGTAATATTATTTCAATTGCAATTTAAGAATCATATTTGTACTTTAAACTATCTTGAATGGAATTTCAAATGATATGCAATGTTTACTTTTAAATTTTATGTTAATTAAATATGTGCAATGCTAAATACTAAAGTCATCTATGGAAACTCAAGTAGTGTAACGTTGCATAACTTAGTGAATGTATGCAACTAATTAACTTAATATTATTAATTTAAAAAATAAATTATTACACCTTTATACACAATTGCAACATTCTTTAGGTTATAAGATCTAGCATTGTATTATAGCAAGAAGCTGCAACAATGTATTTTGCCTCTGCAATAGATAATGACACTAAATCTTGATTCTTACTGAACCAAGAAACCAATTTGTTTACAAGGAAGAAAGCACCTCCACCATTACTTCTTTTGTCATCCGCACAACTCACCCAATCTACATCTATATAAGAACTCTATGAGAAATCAATATCCTTAGGATACCATAGACCATATTCCAAAGTTCTCTTCAAGTATCTGAATATCCTTTTGACCATTGGCACATGTGATTCTCTAGGATCTTGAAATCTTCCCATAAGACATACTACATGCATGATATTTGATTTAGAACTATAGTTAGATATAATAATCCACAAATCATGGATTTGTACTTGATCTTATCTACCTTAGGAGATTCATCATTTTTTCTCAACTTACAAGAAAATAACCATGGGAGTACATATTGGTTTAGAATCCTCCATTCCAAACTTACTTAATATTTCCTTAATATATTTTGATTGTGAACTGAATATACCTTTTTTATTGATTGATTTGTAGCCCAAGGAAGAACGTCATCTCCCCAAACATTGACATTTCAAACTCATTTTGTATCTCTTCTACAAAACTCTTACACATCCCTTCAATTCCTCCAAAGATTATGTCATCAACATACACAACCACAATCAAGATTTGTTCTCTCTCGACTTTCAAATAAATATTAATATCTATAGTACCCTTTATGAATCTCTTCTATAATAAGTACTTATCCAATACTGCATACCAAGCTCTAGGAGTGTGTTTGAGCCCATACAATGCTTTCTTAAACTTGCAAACCATATCAAAATATTTTGATAACTAAAAACTTCTAGTTGTTTAATGCATATCTCTTCTTCTAACTCACCATTCAAAAATAAAAAAATTACATTCATTTGATATGCCTTGAAGTCTTTATGTGCCACAAAAGCCAAAAACATCCTAATAGCCTCCATTCTCACTACAAGAGAAAAAAATTCTTCAAAATATATTCCTTTTACTTGTGAGTAGACTTTACATGCAATCTTAGCCTTGTTTATGATAACTTCTCTATTCTCATTCAACTTGTTCTTGAAAACCCATTTAGTGTTGGGAATAGGATGCCTTTTAATTGCAATCCTAAACATATTTCATGTATCTCCTAAGTCCTTGGAAAGTGTTCCCCAACACTAGGATTAAAAATAGTTTAAATTCAATTGAAATAAACATGTAAATTGACATTTGTAATTATTCCTAAATAATAGGAACATGTGGGGATATCCAAGAAGAGCTCCTAAAAACTAGGAGCACATGGGGCACCCACATGGAAGGTGGTACCCACCTTGCTTCAGTTGACTATTTGGAGGATTTGGTAACACTTTAGTAATGCATGTTTAGATCCTACAAATTAGGGATTGATATTTACATGGTTGGAGTGGCACTATCAGTTCAGTATCAATGTCAGTTCAGTTTAGTTCAGTCTAGTTCAGTTCAGTTATGGTTCAGTTATCTTCAGTTGCATGTAATTATATTGAGTTGAATGTTAGTTGACTTGAGTTGCAAGACTAATGAATTTAGTTGCATGAAAAATAATAGGTGGATACTTTCAGTTAAGTGGGGATGATCAATCATGCATAATTTTTGCATGAATTGGTGGAGAGATATGTTTCAATTAACTAAGATTGACTTGGGACCACCTTGGGCGCCCAAGTTGACATCTTTTAGCTAATACCTTTTGCATGAGAAGATAAATTTACAAAGCTCAGTTAGGTGGGCCCATTCTTGGGTGCCAAATTTGAGGTGAAGCTTGCAAGATATTTTCTTGACCAAAGTTCAGTTAAGTGTCTAGTTTGGGGTGCCTAAATTGAGGAAGACTTTGGTTTGACTTCAAGTTACATTGTGGCACTCTACTTTCCTAATCTAGGCATAGATTTTTGTGAAGAGATTTATGCTCTTATTTTGTACAACTCTTAGGAGTTTACAATGCTCATAATTTTCTATTAATTGCAACAAGTTGAAGAGAGTTCTATGAGAGTTTATTGTAGGTTGTGAAGAAGGATTGTTAAAGGAAAGGAAGCATATCAATCAAGGATTGATACAGTATTATTCTAATCTTGTTCTAAGGTTAAATAATACAAGAACTATTGATTCTAGTCAATTTTTTTCCCAAAAGGGTTTCTCCACATATATGTTGTGTCACTTCTATCTTCTTGTCTCATTCTTCTACAATCTTTTGTCTCTTTCTACAATAAGTAAAATTGATCTAAACAGATTAATCATACACAAAGAATTGTGACAAAGAACACTTAATTAAATCTACAGTCTTAGATTTTTACAAGTTTTAAGCTAAAATATTACCTTCAATTTTCAACATTTGGTATCATAGCTAATAGTTGGTTAGAGTTTGGGACACCTTTCTCTTAAAAGTTTGAATATGTTTTGGTTGTAGTGGGAGATTTTACTATATTGTGTTATTGCAGATTTATAAAAGAAGTGTGGTACAATGAGTTCTAATTCTCATCTAGATATTGAAATATTCAATGGATCTAGTTATGAGATGTGAAAACTAAAAATGAAGGATCTCCTTGAAGAGATAGATCAATGGTTAGCTATTTGTAATGAGAAAAAACCATCTACAATAATGTCATATGAGAATTGGGCTAAGCTTGATAAGAAGGCAAGAGGGACCATAAGGTTATGTGTTGTTGATATTGTTCTCTTGAATGTTTTAGATGAAGCTACTGCATATAAATTGTGGAAGAGGATAGGTGATATCTATCAAACCAAAAGTATTACTAATAAGTTGCATCTAAAAAGATAGTTGCATTCTTTAAAGATGAAAGATAGTGATTATGTTGCACATCATTTAAATGCTTTCAATTTGATTCTAAGTTAGTTAGCATCTATAGATGTAAAGCTAGAAGATGAAGATAAATGCATTTTTCTATTTTTTTCTTTACTAGAGTCTTGGGAAAATCTAATTGTTTCTATTAGTGGTAGTGGTGCAAATCCTAAGATGGACAATATAATTCCTACTCTCCTATTAGAAGAGATGAGGAGGAAGTCTAAAACGAGATCCCAAGATGCCTTGTTTGTAAGAGGTAGGCCTAAGGAAAAGGAACCTAAGGGAGACAAGAAAGGAAAGGGTAAGTCCAAAGGATGGTCTAAAAACCCTGGTAAGAGTAATGTAAAGTGTTGGAACTGTGGGAAATTGGGTCATGTAAAGAAGGATTGTACGAATAGGAAAAATATTTCTTATGCTTCTATAGAGAAATCCTCAGATGATGGTAATAATGCATTAATCATTACATATAATATTGTTAGTGATGAATCTTAGCTTATTGATTCAGGTTGCTCCTATCATATGACTCCTAGCAAGGAGTGGTTCACTAAGTATACTGCATATGATGGAGGGAGTGTATTCTTTGGAGATAATAGCACAACAAAGATTATGGGAAAAGGAGAGGTAAAGTTATGTTTCAGTGATGGTAGGGTTAAGACCCTTAATGATGTTTTACATATTCCAGGACTTGCTAGAAATGTACTTTTTTTATCTAAGTTCAATGATTTTGGAATGCATGTGACATTTGACAAAGGTGGTTGCAGATTGGTGAAGGGAATATGGTGGTTTCTAAAGGATCTCGGAAAGGGACTTTGTTTAAGCTTGATACCTCCAATTTGAATAAATTAGCCAATGTAACTGAAGCTGAAAATACATGTATATTGTGGCACCATAGATTGGGAGACATTGGTGAAAAATGTCTTAGGACCATTCTTAATAAGAAATTGGTTGACGGTATTCCAGATTATAAGAAATTGGTTGAGCATTGTGTGTTTGGAAAGAAATTTAGATCTTCATTTCCTAATGGAACAAATAAAGCTAAAAGATTATTAGAGATTATTCATTCAAATGTTATGGGTCTTATGGATATTGAATCTATTGGAAAATCTAGATATTATGTCACATTTATTAATGATGTCTCAAGATACACTTGGATCTATTTTATGCATAAAAAATTTGATGTGTTCAATAAGTTTAAAGAATTTAAGGATTTAGTTGAGAAACAATCAGATCATACGATAAATGTGTTGAGATCAGATAATGGTGGTGAATATTGTTCTAAGGAATTTGATGATTATTGCAAGCATGTAGGAATTGTGAGACATAAAACTACTCCATATACACCTCAGCAAAACGTAGTAGTAGAAAGGATGAACCGAACCTTAATGGAAAAGCTAGGAGTATGTTAAGTAGTGCTAAGCTAGATAGGTTCCTTTGGGCCAAGGCTGTAAGTACTTGTTATTTAATCAATTGTTCTCCTAGTTCATCTATTGAAGATAAAACCCCTTATGAAATGTGGTTAGGTAAGAAAACTAGTGTTGCACATTTAAGGATCTTTGGTTGTGAGAATTTTGTTCATGTGCCTAAATAAAAGCGGTCTAAGTTGGATCCAAAAGCACAAAATGCATATTCATAGGTTATGGTGAAAATGTAAAAGGTTACAAGATTTGGAATCCTCTAACCTGAAAAATTAATTTATCTAGAGATGTGATTTTTCAGGGAATTTAGATCTTATACAAGAGAAGAACAACCAAAGGAGAAGGATACTTCTCGAACAATGCATTTTGAGACAAAAATTGAGAAGCATGAAGATGCACATGTCGAAGAACAATTGGATGGATTGGATGAGGAGAGTTCACAAAGTTCTGAGATAGATGCTCATGATGAGCATATGAGGAGCACGAACTTTCTTTGAGAAGATCCATAAGACAACAAAATCCCATTGATAGGTATAGCCCACCTAATTTCCGTTGTATATTTGCTTTGATGAGTACTAAGGATGAACCTAGATTGTACAAGGAAGATTTTTCTTTAGATGAGAACATGCTTTGGTCAAAAGCTATGCATGAGGAAATGGTTTCCTTGGATAATTGTGACACATAGGATCTTGAGAGTTTTCCCAAAGGAAGAAAGGCCATTGGTTGTAAATGGATCTTTAAAAATAAAATTGGAGTAGATGGTAATCTTGAAAGGTACAAGGATAGATTAGTAGCCAAGGGATACTCCCAAAGAGAGGGAGTTGACTTTAATTAAATCTTCACTCTTGTTGCTAAATTAACTTCTATTAGATTCTTCTTATCTATTGCTAGTGCTTATGATTTTGAGATAGAGAAAATGGATGTGAAAACTGCTTTCTTACATGGGGATCTTGATGAGAAGATTTATATGAGGCAACCTGATGGTTTTGTTGTAAAAGGAAAATAATTATTGGTTTGCAGGTTAAAGAGATCTTTATATGGATTGAAAAAATCACCTAGAATGTGGTACCAAAAGTTTGATGCTTTTTCATTGAAAATTGGTTATGTTAGGAGTGAGGAAGATCATTTTGTTTACATAAAATGTATTGATGATCAAATTTTAATTATCTTGTATGTTGATGACATGTTGTTTATTGGTAACAACAAGGTAATGATCAAAGAAGTGAAAGAACAAATCTCTAGCACATTTGAGATGAAAGGTCTAGGGGATACAAAATATATCCTTGGTATGGAGATTAGTAGAGATAGGGGCAATAGAAATATTTTCTTACGTCAAAACAACTATGTTGATACTATTTAGAAATGGTTTAACATGTAGGATAGTAAACCAATTAATATTCCTTTACCAGTTGGCACAAATCTAAGTTCAAACATGTGTCCTAAATATGATTTTGATCATAAGGAAATGTCTAAAATTCCATATGCTAGTGCAGTTGCTAGTTTGATGTATGCAATGGTTTGTACAAGACTAGATATAGCCCAAGCAGTGGGAGTTCTAAGTAGGTTTATGTCTAACCCTGGTAAAGAACATTGGACTTATGTAATAGGGTGTTTAGATATTTATGAGGTACTTCTTATTACTATTTGGTTTATCATGGTGCTAATGATATTGATATTATGCATAGATCATTAGACATATAGGGTTTTGTTGATTCAGATTGGGCAAGAGACCTAGACAATTATAGGTTGACAAGTGGCTATGTGTTTACTTTGTTTGGAGCTGCAGTTAGTTGGATGATTAAGAGGAAGCCCGTGGTTGCTTTGTCCACCATATAATTAGAGTACATGGCTAATACACATGCCTCTAAAGAGGCAGTTTGGTTATAGAGACTTGTGAAAGGTATTGGTTTTAATTGCAAGAAAATTAGACTTGAATGTGATAGCCAAAGTGCTATTTGTTTAGCCAAAAATCCTATGTATCATGCTCGTACTAAGTATGCTGATGTTTAGTATCACTTTGTGCGAGAAATGGTTGAGAGTGGGAAGGTATTGATTGAGAAAGTTGACACTTTGATCAATGCTGCAAATTATCTTACGAAACCAATTCCTACAGATAATTTCTCTTGGTGTAGGAAGGCCATTGGCCTTGATTCTTGTACTTGTTTTATAATAATGATTCCTTGTTTAAAATAATTGTAATGTATAATGTCAAGTGGGAGAATGTTGTGAATATGATGCCATTTAATTGCAATCCTAAACATAATTCACGTATCTCCTAAGTCCTTGGAAAGTGTTCCCCAACACTAGGATTAGAAAGAGATTAAATTTGAATGAAATGAACATGCAAATTGACATTTGTAATTATTCCTAAATAATAGGAACATGTGGGGATGTCCAAGAAGAGCTCCTACAAAATGGGATCACATGGGGTTCCCACATGGAAGGTGGGACCCACCTTGCTTCAATTAATTGTTTGGAGGAATTGATAACACTTCAATAATGCATGTTTAGATCCAACAAATTAGGGATTGACATTTAAATGATTGGAGTGGCACTATTAGTTTAGTATCAGTTTAGTTCAGTTCAATTTAGTTTAGTTATCTTTAGATGCATGTAGTTATTTTGAGTTGAATGCTAGTTGACTTGAATTGACTTGAGTTGCATGACTAATGACTTCAATTGCATGACAGATAACATGTGGATACTTTCAGTTAACTGGGTATGATCAATCATGCATAATGTTTGCATGAATTGATGGAAAGATATGTTTCAGTTAACCAAGATTGACTTGGGACCACCTTGGGTGCCCAAGTTGGCATCTTTTAGTTAACACCTTTTGCATGAGAAGATATTTACAAGGCTCAGTTAAGTGGGCCCATACTTGGGTGCCAAATTTGAGGTGAAGCTTGCAAGATATTTTCTTGACCAAATTTTAGTTAAGTGTTCAATTTGGGGTGCCTAAATTGAGGAAGACTTTGGTTTGACTTCAGGTTACATTTGGAACTCTACTTAGCCCAATCTAGGCATAGATTTTTGTGAAGAGATTTATGCTCTTGTGTTGTACAACTCTTAGGAGTTTACAATGCTCATAATTGTCTATTAATTGAAACAAGTTGAAGAGAGTTATATGATAGTTTATTTGATGCAAGATATTCTATAAAAACACCAAACATCTAGGGTACTCAAGACCCAAACTCAACTGAGAAGATCAAATTGAACAAACACCATTGATTCACTTAACTTTTCAACCAAAAGCAATCAATTTCCTTTAACTTTCATAAGGATACCAATAAGCCCAATCACCAAACCATTATTCAAGACTTTCATCAGACTCCAATACAAATTAATCCTTCATTAGATTAACTGAAACATTGCATAAACTTGAATAAAGAACACTTAACCAACTAGCAAAACCAACATTCACCAAATAAAATCTCTTTGCAACTATGATCCAAACAAGGTAGAAGGACTACCTTCACTCAATCTGATTTCTAATCCTTTATCTGAAACTAATTCATTGTCACCATCATCAAATTGGCTAAAACAATTACCTTGAGAGAAACCTCTAAAACACTTAAATTGATCCACATGCATCCTCAAACCATCACTTTGCACCATGACTTCACATAGTTCAAATCACCAAGACAACAAAATTTCTTTCTAAACACTATCCAAGAATTGGGACATCCTTGAAAACATTAGGAAGTTTCCAAACAAAATCCATGACTCAAATAATTGTTCCATCAAAATATTAGTTTCTTGCATGCAAACACCAATATTCTACTAGCCTTGGAAAAAAACTAAAATGGGTATATCATCAAGCCCACATAAAAACCCCATAATATATGCATAGATATAGAAACCCATTTTTCTCAAATTTAACATACTTTAAAAGCAATAGCACTTGTTTTGAAAAGAATGTTTGAAAACATGACTGTACCATTGGAAATGCATAAAATTAGGTCACTTTTGTGAAGCAACCAACAAAAAAACAACTCCAAATCATGAATTAACCTTGGGAAGCATTGAGTCAAGTCTCAAAACCTTAAAATCAACCACTTTTATAGATTAGAAGTCTCTTAATAACATCAATTATCAAAACCCTTATTTCTTGCCATTGTAACACTAGCAAATAGGGTTTTAAGGGAAATCAACCTTCCAAATGATATTTTACTTATCCTCTACTTCAAACATCCCCCAAAAGGTTTGAAAAAACTATTGAAATTGATTCCCAACCTTCACATAGGCTTTTGTATCAAATACCACCTTGGAGCCATGTTTTTTATAAGGAAAATTCTATTTTTTTGTAGGATAACTTTAACCTTGATTTCTTGTCTTCCTCTGCATTTATTAACACACACACAACATTCACATAATAAATAGACCCTACTCAATCCATCCCATTGACCAACTAAACCTAAATTGATGGGATGGAGGAATAATTCCTTAGAAGACTCTCAAAACCCCTATTCTAAAGTTATAGACCGAACTACAAAGAATGCACTCAAACAATTGCTTTACTCAATCAAATCTCTCCCAATTGGATTTAAATGAATGATAACTCTTTTTCCTATCAATAATAATAATATTTAAATCCCTATACTTCTATACATACTGTGCAAATTAAAGAATAACAAAAAGAAACTCTGAAAATTACTAACAAGGTACTTTTATTGGTAATAAATCTTCAAGAATACAAAAGATGATCTTTTTCTCGCATTCTACAAGCTTTTATAAATGTTTCAAAACAATTAATTTTCTTTCCAACTTATTTCATTGACCACGACCTTTCTTTTTCCCTCATGACCCTTCAACTTCCTAATTTTTGCTTTTTGTTGCATTTTTATAATATTGCATTGACAAGTTTAGCAATTTTTGCAAGTTTTTGCTTTTTCCACCATTTTTACCAACTAAGACCTATTTGATATTTAAATACATCAAAACCTCTCATGACCTATCACAATTCTCTTACACTTAAAAGTTCAATTTTTTACAAATTTTCCAATTAAAGGCATCTATTGAGCAAGGTGCTCTTGCACCATTATTTCAGGTTGTGAAGAAGGATTGTTGAAGGAAAGGAAGCATATCAATCAATAATTGATACAATATTATTGTAATCTTGTTCTAAGGTTAAATAATGCAAGCACTATTGATTCTAGTGTATTTTTTCCCAAAAGGGTTTCTCCACGTATATGTTATGTCACTTCTATCTTCTTGTCTCATTCTTCTACAATCTTTTGTCTCTTTCTACAATTGGTAAAATTGATCTAAACAAATTAATAATACACAAAGAATTGTGACAAAGAAAAGTAAATTAAATCTACAGTCTCATAGTTTTACAAGTTTTAAGCTACAATATTACCTTCAATTTTCAACATTTAGTTCCTATCACATTCTTGTTTATTGGTCTTGGGACCAGTTCCCATATCTAATTCTTCTCAATATACCTCAATTCTTCTTCCATAGATTTGATCCAACTTTTATCCCTACATGATTCAATTACTACTTTAGGTTCTACTTTAGATAGTAAACACAATTTTACTTTTTCCTCTACCATAATAGCTTTTCTTCTATTTAGCACACCTTTACTTTTTTCTCCAATTATTTGATCCTCAGAATGATTCTTCTATACATACTTAGGAGTCTTACGATTCTTTTCCAGGGCCTCTTCCTCTTTTACAACCATCTCTTTTTCTTTTTCTTTCTCTTCTTCTCTGCAAGATGGTTCATTAGATTCATATCCTTCTATCAACATTGAGTTCTAATGTGATTCTTCATCCAATTTGACACTTGCACTTTCAACTATATTTTTTAGCCTTTTGTTGTAGCACCTATATGCCATGCTCTTTGTAGAATATCCAAGGAAGATTCCTTCATCTAATCTTGCATCAAAATTTCCTAAGTTTTCATCATCTCTCCTGATATAACATTTAATTTCAAATGCTCTAAAGTATTTCATAGTAGGATATTTTTCATACCATAGCTCATAGGGGGTATTTGAACTATTCACTCTTGCTTTTCCTCTATTGAGTATATACACTACAGTATGAATGGCTTCTATCCAATAGACATCTAACATATTTGCTTCCTTCATCATGGTTCTTTTTTACTCTTGAACTATCTTATTTTTCCTCTCCACAACTCCATTCTTCTGAGGAATCCTAAGAGTTGATAAATTTCTTTTCATCCCATGATCTTCAAAAAATGTTAAACTCATTGGAGGTGAACTCACCACTTCTATCAAACCTTAAACAATTGATTTTAAAATCCATTTCATCCTCAACCATAGATTTAAATACTTTGAACTTATCTACATCTTCTTATTTTTCTTTAAGAAAGGTCACCCAAGTCATTCTAGAGTAATCATCTATTAATATAAAATACATGTCACCTTGAGATATTCTTGTTTTGCTAGGTCCACATAGGTCTGTATGCACCAACTCCAAAGGTCCTACAGTAGAGTATTTTTTTATATTTGAACCTCTTCTTTATCTATTCTCCAACTTGAAACTCTTTGAAAATTGCTTTGATAGGCTTTGTAATTATTGGCATGTCTCTCACAACATGAGTATAGCTAATCTTCACTAGGTTATAAAAATTGATGACACATTCTTTCGTGCCACAACCAAATTTCATTGATTTGAATCCTAAAGCACTTACCACCAACACCTTTGAGCTGATAAACATTCCCTTCTATCCTTATTCCTACAACAACCAAAGGTTTGGAGCTTCCCTTTATGATTTCACAACTATCATCCTAAAACACTAGATTGTATTCTCTGCTACACATTTTTCCTACACTTAGAAGATTATGTCAGAGACCCTTGACATAAAAACTATCATCTATCTTATGCTTTATATCAAAACTAATTGAACCTTTTCTACAAATCTTAGTAGATGTGTCATCACCAAACTTAACAAAACCACCATCATATTTCTCAAATTTAAAAAACTTACTCTTATCACCTATCATATGATTTGAGCATCCACTTTTAATTATCCAATATTTTCTCTCATCTCTTGTATAAAAGGTAGTCAACACAATTTCTCCAATATCATGACATGTTTTCAGAGTAATTTCCTTCACACATCTTTCTGGGTTAGTAGAATTAGTTCCAACATTCAAAATCATGAACAAGCACTCATTATTTCCACCATCTAGATAGTATGATTCCTCATCATAAGATATACCATTATCTTCTTTAACATAATAACTCTTCTTGAAAGATTTACCTTTATGATCTTTATTTTTGTCATTTGAAACTTTGATTGGACATTTTGAAGCATAATGACCTATCTTTCCACAATTGATACACTTGAAGGGTAACTTACCTCTATATTTTCCAGTGCCCTTTTTCAATCTTCTTACAAAATTTGCTTCCACTTCATCAAGATCATTTGGATTAGATTCATTGTACTTCTCTTTTTTTTTGAATTTAAATATAGTTAATTTTTTTGAATCATCTTTTCCAAACTCTCTTAATTCAAAAGTAGTTAAAGAACCAAACATTTGATCTCTAGTATATTGATCCAAATTCTAAGCTTTCTCAATAGCAGAAACTTTAGCACTGTAATATTTAGGAAGGGTCCTCAATACCTTTTTCACAACTTCACTTTCCTCTATTTTTCCACCAAGACCATTGATGGCATTGAAAATTTCATCCACCCTTAGCATGTAGCCTGCAATATCTTCATCTTCAAACATCCTTAGGGTTTCAAACTGGCTTTGAAATTCTGCATCTTTGCTTGCTTGACCTTAGCATCTCGTTCATACATTCTCTTCAACTTCTCCCAAACCTCTTTAGTAGCTTTGTATCTTATCACCTTGACAAGTTTTGAATCAGAGAGCCCACTCAACATAACATTCCTTGCTTTTCCATTATTCTCATAATCCTTTATATCATCTTCACTTGTTGGAGTAGTAACAGGTATAGTATATCCATCTTCAATTGATTTCCATACACCAAACCCCCAATGAGACAAGAAAGGCTTCCATCCTTGCTTTCTAGAAGGAATAATTTGTTCCATCAAAGATAGGGAACTTGACACCATTCCAATGTTCCATTTAGATCTACCCCAAGCGGTTAAGCTTCTTCCAAGGAGCCATATCTCTGATACCAATTGTTAGACACATAGGACAACTAAGAGAGGGGGTGAATCAGTTGTACATTAAAACCTTCAAACCATCATTAATATTCAAACCCTTATTAAGAATTAGCATGAATGTAAACAAATTAAACATCAACACATCAAAAAACATACACAATAGAATACCAAATTTACATGGAAAACTCTAATCAGGAAAAACCATGGCGAGGATTAAATCACACATATATGAATAACAACATTGATTACAAACTAACTAAAAGAAGGGATCACTAACTAAAAGAAAAGAGAGGCTCACTTCCTAGAGGACTCACTATCCAAAATAGAAGGAGCATAAAAGAAAATTGTTACAAGGAGTTTCACTACCTTAGAGAAATAGAAGAATCCACCACAACTCTTCACCATCTGCAACCTTCAACTCACTACCTCTAGCAATTTTAGGCACACTAAAATGTAGAAACCATCTACTCACTACATCTAATTTTATTAGGTATTTAAGCTCGCTTTCTAATCACAAAAATTGATCACATCCACATCATTTTACACCACACTTCACATCACACACTTCTCCAAAAATTTACCTTCCATATATATCATCTGCAACCACAAATAACCTTCTCCAAGTCAACTTCAATGAAATGTATGCACCTCAAATGTGCAACCAACAAATAGGTTGAAACCAAACACCTCCATGGTGGGAAGAAGTGAAGTTAGACCACACCGAGGCTTAACCAAGATCCAAATACACACTGACATGCTATACCAAAGTTCCACAAACCATGAAGCATATCCAAATGTAACGCTAACACACTAGGTTGGCCAAACTGACATTAACACTACCAAGCAACCACATAAGCATTTCACCAGGTCTAGAAACATCCTATAGACCACATAGAAACATCACCCAACATCCTAAAATATTTTGACACCAACAGAATATTCAAACACACTAGCACAAACATATGAAACTGAGAATACTATCATCTTGTGCAACTAGTCAAACTGCCACTGATACATAACTCATGAGCCAAGCTTGCAAAATAGCTGAAAACCAAACCATCCAAGGGAATATAGATATACAAAATAATATATTTTTCCCAAATCTGAAAGATAAGAAAATTAAATGTGAAGAAATGCAGAGCAATTCTATATCTCCCAGAAAACCTTCTTCATAACCCAGAGATGATCCAACACATTGTCAAACACACCTACTACCACATGATACAAAACCTAAAACTATGGATATAACACCTCCAAGGACTATTGATAATCATATCCAAACCACACAAACACATATTCAAGCATGAATAAATGTGAAGCACAACAAAGAACACACATTTGTCATCTTGTACACTCTTTATATTAATTTTCTCAAAATCACTTGGAAACCAAGTGATCATGTTGCATTTGTAACACCTTCTCAACACCACAAACACCTTCTCCTCAACACCACACTATAGTTTTACATCAATGAAAATACTAATGACAACATAGTGCAACATATATACCTTTTGAAACCATGAATAACCTTCACTAGGTTAGCTCTAATAAAATGTATGCACCTCAAACATGCAACCAAAAAATAGGTCGACACCAAATACTTTTTTGGTGGAAAGAAGTGAAGGTGGACCACACCAATGGTTAGCTAGGACCCAAACATGCACTGATACACTAGACTAGGCTTCCAAAAACCATGAAGCTAGTCCATAGAGAATGCTAATTATACATCAGGTTAGTCAAATTGACATTAACTCTATTAACCAACCAACTTAATACATCACTAAGATATAAAACATCTTGCAAACCATGTAGCAACACAACAAGATAACCTAAAATACTCCAACATCAACATAAAATTCAAAACCACTGGTGCAACCATATGAAATTGAGAATACTTATCATCATGTGCAACCAATCAAACTGCCACTAAGAAAAAGCTCATGAACCAAGCTTATAGAGAAATTGGACATAAAACCATCTAAGAGAAGATAGATAGAAGCATTATTAACATATACCCAAATCCACTAGATGGGAAACTTTAGTGTGGAGAAATTTGGAGCAATTCCATTTCTCCTAGACAACCCTCTTCATGAACCAAAGATAGTCCAACACACTGTCAAACACATCTACTATCGCATGATCTAGAACCTAAAAATCTAAATATAACACCTTCAAAGCTTTCAAATTGCACAAGCACATCTTGAAGAATGAAGAAATATAGAGAAAAATACAAAATACTTCCCAATCACCTTGTATAGTATTTATGCATATTTTCTCAAAAGCACTTGGAACCCAAGTGATCTTGCTGCATCTACAACACCTACTCAACACATCCATACATAGGTTGACATCAATGACAACACTAATGACAACATAGTGCAACAAAGGTGACATATGCACACTAGGAGTAAACTAGGGAAGATGATAAATGAGATATAAATTTTTATGCATATATGATTATGAAAACTAAAATGAGTGAAAATTTATAAAATAAAACTTTATAGAAAATTTTTAAGAGTATAAATTGCCAACAAAATTAGTCCAATAAAAAATTAAGAGAATTAAAATTTCCAATAAAATTAGAAAATTCAAGTACATTTTCATTGAGTGCACACCAAATAATAACTTAATATTGATGTATTAATTAGTTTTTCATAACCTCTCTACAAGAAAACTTTAGCTTTCCTTAGCTTCAAGAAATAGTTATTCTGTATTGACAAGGTCAACCATGTGAAGGTTAAAGCTCATGTGGCCTCACCTAAGACCTAAGACACCTATTCTAGCCAACGTAAGACACATGAGACAACTAGATAAAGTATCTATACCTATATTTTATAGACATACTAGACCTTAGGAATGTCTATATTTTATAAAGGTTTTAAGACCTACTTGACACCTAGACTTTATACAAGTTATTGTATGTATTCTAGGCCTAGTTGACATGTAGTAGATCTCAAGTGATCCCTATATTTTATACCTTATCAAGTAGTCTAGACACTAGAGGGACACCTATTATTGTTGTACAAGTAAGACACCTAGACACCTATATTATATTAGTTCTAAGACACCTTGATTTTATACCTTATTCTAGGACCTAGAGAGACACATGTATATTTTTGAACAAGTAGAAACATAGTTCTGACCTAAGAAACTTGATTTTATACCTTATTCTATAAGTATAGACCTAAAATTTTTAATACATGTAAGAAACCTACTATATACCTAAGACATCTAAGCTATATATATCAAATTCTATGACACATAGAAGTTAAAGACTACATGTGTAAGACCCCTAAATTAAAGACTATATAGTTTAGAGATCATACCTGCAACATGAAGTTCAATAACTTGAAGTCCTTTCAACTACATGATTGCAAAAATAAATTTCCTTCCATGATGAAATGTTAATTTAAAAATAGAGTTTGAAGAGATCATTTGATTCTAAAATTTGTTAATAACCATTAAAATTAAAATTTGAAAGAAAGAACTATTGAAGAATAAATTAAAATAATTAGTACTTATATCTAGTGAATACCTTCAAAATGAAGTGTAATTTATTGCCCACATTTTTCATACCACATTGATTGGTTCAACTTGATCTCTAATAACATATAATATTATCTGATGATCATCTCTATCTAGTCTCCACTTATGATGTCTACATGCACATGGAACTTGATGAAGAGATAGGATGGTAGAAATTACTACATGTCTATATGAATATACCATGTTGTTAGGATGGTAATCAATAAAATGAATCCCATTTTAAATAATTTTGGCTTGTTTGAGCTATGTCCTTTACACTACAACTGAACCTATGGGAAACCAAATTTCATTTCTTGTTTATGGTTGTGTTAACTCCATCCTCTCCTTTATGCAATGAAATAAATAATAACTAACACTTTCTATGTTTATAGACTTTGCTATAAATGCAAAAACATCTCCTAAACCACAATACATTCAATATAAAAAATAGAACCAATCTTTAATTCTAATGAATTTAATAAATAAATTATAATTAAATTTTATCTAAATTAACATATATTAGAATTTGAAAAATAAGAACTACAAACTTTGAACATGATATATATATTCCTTTTTTATTCAATCCTGAAATATGGTCATAATCAATTGAAATCAAAGGAATTTCTTCAAAGCTTTCATCTTCATCTTCCTTGTATGTGTCTGTAACAACTAGCAACACCAAATTTCATTCATCGACATATCCATATTAGTGGTTGTTGCAATTATCATAATCTCTCAAAACATAGTCATAACAAAAATAAGAGTAATCCCTAGTGCACAATGTCTATGTGTGGCTATCTATACTCATCACATAATGCAAATAAATTTTCTCTAACCTCTTGCATCTTGTAGGATAGGGAAAAATCAAGGTTAAGGTCATAAATCATCAAAACTAAAACCCAAAATCCCTAAACCAACAACAAAGCACAATCCAACATAGAAACATAAACATAAAGCAATATTACCTATGCCATGGTTGATTCACCTCCATTTTCCTTCTCCATTTTGCTCGATATAGTTGATTGCCCTCATATTTGAGTATGCAATAATAGCCTAATGTCCATGATAGAAAAATATTGAAGATTGTAGTTGTCTCCTTTGATATCAATAGTCTAGGTAGCATAAACTAGGTAGGTTGAAATGAAAATGGTAGGTGTCTTTTATAGAAATTCAAATTGGAATGAAGGGATAGGATTAAAAGACAATATGACATGACAATCAATGGACAAGAATGAAAGTTGTAGTATGAAATAGGATTAGGGCCAAATTAGGGCAATGATAAGGATAAATGGCTAAGATTAAATTATAAAATATTTCAATCGAGATGAGACATGAAGAGATAATATTGAAACGAATAAAGAGGTTGTTGGAGGAAATTAAATAATTGCAAAATTATTTAATTTGGGAAGGAGAGTGAATAATTAAATAATGAAAGAATTGTTTAATTATAGAAGACATGTGATAGGTTGAATTTTCAATTAAATAATGATTTAATTCAAAAGTGGGAGAAAAAGATAAAATCAAAAGGAGGCAATAAAAGAAAGAAATGAATTAATTAAATTATTATTATTTAATTAATAGCAGAAATATGACTTTAGACAATAATAAAATAATTAAAATTATTTAATTATTTAGGGAAGAAAGGCGATAAAATAGTATTTGTAGGCCTAGGACAATTTTTAGTGTCTACACGTCTATTCATTTTTCTTCTATCCACACCTACAAATTGTATATAATATTAAATAAAATAAATACTTAAACTAAAAATTTTAAAGACAAGTCAAACTTTTTTGAAATAATATTACATACTTGATATCTCCCAAAACACTCTATTTGGACATGGGTTCTATTGAATGCACAAGACAACTAATGAGGGGGGTGAATCAGTTGTATCTTAAAACTTCAAAACCCTTGCATTCATATCCACATTAATTCAATTAACCCTTAATTTGTTAGAGTGATTTACCATGAAAGCATATAAGTTAAAAAAAACCAAATCAATTGTAACTTCGTCTTGCAAACCCCAAAGAACACACACATAGCAAATAATTTTTTTTTTTTTAAAAACAATACAATTAAACATGCAAGAAACATTAACCATAATCACATAACACATTACATTACACTATTATGCTTAGCTCTCTAGGGCACGCGAGGTTACTTCACAAACAACTAACAATGAAAGTAAAAGATAACAACATAACTATTAATATTATAAACCATGAATAAGAATACATCCAATAACCAAGAGCGAGAATATTAATACATCACATAATACAATCATAATGAATCTCTTTTAACAAGCTACAATTGATCCTAACTATTACATCATCATTTTAATATTACATTACAAGCTCTTGATTAATAATTACATCAAATTTCCCAAACGTGTGGCATAATATAAATACAATGAAATCTGAATTACAAAGGAATACTGGTGCAACACCAACTGCAAAAATGTTGAGAAGATAGACTGTAGATGGGGAACCCAACGGGTAAGGAGCACGTTCCACCCAACCATGTTAATTATAAATAACTCACCCCTCGTGCTCAGAGGTGACAAGGAAGAGAACCCGACCATGAATGTCAAACCGACTCCAAGAACAACATAGTACAAATACAAACTCAAGGTACACAATAAAATAACCATCAACGTTCACGAATCAAACATAACAAGATAAAGCTATGAAACTCACCACAATTAAGTAAAGCATTATCAATTAAACAAGTAGCTAAATAACAACCATAAATCAAATTCACAAGAATCAGATACAACATAAAGTTTACTATTCCAGAGGCAACCAAAAACCAAGTACAAGGGTGTCTAGTGGAGAGTGTCATCGCATAGCTCTCATGGGATCTACTAGCCCTTCCTCCAACTGAGGCGCCGGCCCCCATGAAAATCCACTCTCCCTAAGACCCCTAATATAAAACAAATCCAGGCAAGGGTTGAACTAAATCAAATAAAGCATAATACTCAAAACGGGAGAATGTGAGGCATTAACTCTCTCGCGACAACTCATAACCAAAGGTCTTAATAAAACCATTCAACCCTTCCAAGCATTAAACCAATAAGTTTTCAATCCAAAGGTATAACTAAAATGAAGACAACATTCAAAATTAAACATGCCTCTGGATCAAGGGTTGCAAAACAATAGGGTTCCCACATAGACCACACTAAACGAAAACCATAACATAAAAGAAAACTCACATTATATTTTGCAAGGTTGCACCATTAAATTTAATTCCATTCCCAATTAAACAATTAAATTAGTTCACCAAATGACTGATCATTAAAAGATTCCAAACTTCAATATAACCAAATACAATTGTCTCAATATAGACCACACAATGAATTAAGGCTTATTTTCCGTTTAAAATATTTGTCCAACCAAAATAGATAATAAAATAATGCCCTCAAAAATATAAATACCTATATATAAACACTATTTAACATTTTGAATGAAATACAAAAATTACATATTTTAAAATGTAATAACTTAATATTAAAATAAAATAATTACCATTACCCTTTTTAAAAATAAAATAATATTAAATAAAATAAATATATATATATAAATATAAATATATATATAAATAAACATATATATATACTTAAAAATATAAAATATATAATAAAAAAAAAATGTAAAATAAAATACAAGGCCGTCGGCCCCACACACTGCAAGCAGGGCAGAGAGGACTGCCTACGGCAGTCCTTATGACTGTTGCACACGGCAGTCCGTCAAACTACCGCGTACAACAATCCACGAACTGCTATGGCCAGTCCTTGCCACAGGGGGACGAGGTGGGTACAGCCTACCATCCCCTCCCCAAACCCCAATACAAGATATATATATTTTTTAAAAAAAAACAAAAACTTCGATCCATTAACAGGTACGGATTCCGACAACCATTACAACCAAATAAAATTCGATTTTAATTATTTACCAAGCATGAAAATAATTTATATATATATATATATATATGTATATATAAATATATACAAAATTTGTAAATATATATATACACATATATATAATATATTTATATATATACATCTCAGATGAACAAATACCTAGTTACAGGTACAGAGGATAGAAAAACAAGAGAATAAAAATAACTTATTATATATATATAAAGGACATATTTTCGTAATCCCCAAAACAAATTGTCTTCACATAAAACTATGTATATTTTCAAAAGAAACAAACAGAATCAATTTAAGGCATAGTTTATTTTCAGAAACACAACATTATTTTCTCAAAGCAAAATTGAAAGAATATTCATAGAATAATTTTTTATAGAAAATTTTTGTTTAATTTCTACAGTAATTTTCACTTTTCATAATTTCTCTTTTCTAAGATTTCATTTTTCTTTCACCAATTAATCTAATTATTTTTCTATTTTCTTAAAAATCAGAAGACCAAAGAAGAAATAGATAAAACCTGGAGTCCTGTACTTATTTGAAAATCTGATGATGCCTGTTGATTCTGATGGCCTCTTCGAAGAGCTTCTCATTCCTACTTTAAAATCTCCTCTCCAAAATTCCATGCTCGAACTCGAATCCAATACTTTTTCCAGAAAACCTCCCTAACTTAATGCAAACAAATGAAAGAAAACTATTTTTTTCCCCAAAACTACAGAAGATTTCAACAATACATATCTATTCACTTGTGTAGCTTCTGTCTCAATAATCCTCTGTGTGAAAACTCACAAAAATTTTAATTAAATAAAAGATATTATCCCTCTCTTTCAAAATCTCTCAAAAATCATAAATAAAAGAAATTATATTTTTAAAAGCAAGCTTTTCAGTTAAATCTCAATTCTCATTCATTCACACAACTTTTTCATTCTTTTATTTATTTATTTTTCTATTTTCAATACTTTTTGTTTTAATTTCCGTTTTTACAACTTTACTTGCAAAGCACATTATCTAATTAATTTAAATAATTTATTCTAACAATTATCCTCAACAAGATAATTAATTATAATAATAAAACACAATTTAATATTTTAATTATCATTTAATAAACTTATGACTCTTAAAAATAAATAAAACATTTAAAATTTTAAATACAATTTAATCTAACATTAAAATAAACAATCATTTCCATCATTTAAATAAAATAAATCACAGCTTATAAAATACGAACATTAATAAAATACGACATAACACAACCACAAACCACAATAACGACAACTACAAAAATGTACAATACCAATCAAACAAGATGGTCTTACATCATGGGACGGGATGACTTCCAAGTCATCTTTGTTTCAACATTATGCCGTTGGGTTATTGGTGCTCGCCCTGTCCTGCCGAAGCAGGTGGAATCGAGACTATGTACCTGCAATCCCTACATACAAACGAATTCATCTACATGTGCATACATATATAAAATCAAAGCATTGTATTGTGAGAAGGAATTGCAGCATAGCAGGGCTCCTACGAATGAGTGGTGCTACACTGTCCTTCATCACATCTATCCAAACAATATAATATAACCGATAAATTAATCATTTCTAAACTAACAAATCATATCTATCATCATGAACAATTACTAATTCAGCATCACCAATTGAATGCAATCATAATGTAATATCATGCTCACAAAAATACCATTAGAAGCTCTTGTCCCATCTTCCTCTTAGATTCATGGCGGACTACTGCACATCCCAAGTGAGGAATGGAGAATTGCTACATCAATACCATACACAAAGAAACACCAAATTTACATGGAAAACCCTAGAAGGTAAAACCATAGTGAGGATTAGCTCACAATATAAAGCAATAGCAACACTAAATACAATAGGGTTCACTACCCAAAAGAAAGAAAGACTCAATGCCAAAGGCTCACTACCAAAATAGAAAAGAAGATAAAGAAGAGTGTTACAATGAGAAATCCATCTCAATGCAATAAAAAGTTCACCACAACATCACCAACACCTTCATAATCTTACTGAAGATTGTAGACAACTTCTGCTCATTACATCTAGTAATCTAACACATGAAATCTCACAATACACTACACAAATTCACACCTCACAACTCTACAATTTGCATCATTCATATCACGCACCTTTATCTTATCATCCCTCAACAACTCAAATCATATTTATACCATCTTCAACCTTGAAAACATTCTCCAAGGTTGGCTATGCACCTCAACCATGGAAATTCAAATTAGTTTGGCACTAAAACATTCCTGCAAAGGAAAGGAATGAAGGTGGACCACAATACACCTTAGCTAGGACCTAAATCCACTCATGCATGCCACACCACACTTCCACAAACACTGAAGCAACTTTGTAATCAATGTAAACACCCAAGGTCAACTAAACTTATTTTAACACCATTACAAAATTGAGTACACGCTTCCTCAAATCCAAGGATGAATCGCGGACAACACACCATGCTTGAACACAATCTAGAATATTCTAAAAACACCCTAAAATCCAACAAATTCCTTCATAATAACTTTCACCTCAAGAATATACACACCTAGTACACTCAAATAATTTTGTCATACACTAAAACTCAAGAAACTAAGTTTTGAAGCACCAAACCTCAAACAAATTCAATTGAAGAAAGACATAAACATTATAAGAACACTTCCCCATTCGAAAGACCTGAAACCATTCCATGGAGAAATGAAGAGCAAAAGGATTTCTCCTAGAAACCTCTACAATACATGGTTCACACATTGGTGAACACAACTTCCTCTACACAATGATCCAACACACCAAATTCTAGATGCAAAACCTCTAAACACCTCTGATCAACATATCCAAACCACACAAGCAGATCCTCAACATAGATGAAATTTAGAGCTAAACTAGAACACTACTTTGCAACACAGAACACCATTACAACACACTATTTCCACTTTTTATTCAAATTTTCTCAAAATTAGTTGGAAACAATGCACCAGATAAACATCCTCAACTTTTTCAATACTTCCTCAAAGGAACTCAACCATACATCCATAGATAGAAGCTAATCAAATAAACACTAGAGGTTGACACCAATAGTGTTAGGGTTAGAGATAGCAGATCTAACAATTAAATGCAGATTTAATAAACAAAACAGAGAAACTAAACATTCACAGAATAAATCATAACACAGAATTTAACGTGGTTCACCCAATCTGGGCTACATCCACCAAACCACAGCCATCCAATACTTTTATTATCCAGTGGAAAAACCTCATTACAATCTTGCGAATAA
>VDFB02197386.1:0-14260 GCA_007258455.2 Sequoia sempervirens | reverse complement strand
TTTATGAAAAATTAAGGTTTTGAATATAATTCTTTAATATTTTAAATTAAACATTGAATATTTTAAATCGGTCGTAAATTATAGTTTGCCACTATTGATTTAATTTTTAATCTAATGATTTAGGTTCTATTTTGGGCCCCATGGAATTTAACCTCATCCATTAGATTAAAAATCTTCAATGAACCAAATACCATTTTAGGCTCAATGGACATTGAAGCTTCGTGGGTACACGTTAACCCATGGAATACAACCTCAACCATTATATTATAAATAAAATTAATGGTAGCAACTAAAAATTATTAATATGGCCCCAAAGCAACTAATAATTATATATTATTATTAGTGAATTAATTTCATTTTCTACTATAACTTGTAAAATTTAGATCAATATGATCTAATTAGGTATCAAATATTGTGGTGAATTTTTTGGTTTAAAAGTTTATTAAAATAAATATTTTGGCAATTTAACCAAGTGTAAAATAAAAATTTGTAAAAATGTGGCAATTTAGATCACCTTACAACTTGTACTATTAGCCAAATTTTGAATCTCCAATTTCAAATATTAGCTAATCCATGAATATTTTCCACTAAAAAAATCACTAGTTGGGACATAAGGGACAAAAATGGATTAGGAAGATGGGGGATTTTTAGATAACAAATTTGAGGACATAGGAGTGGAGGAAGATTTTGGAGTAGATTTGGATGCTATTTTGGACTATTCTTTGGGATGGAATGCTTCATTTATTTTCTTGGGAATCCACATGGTTTTTTTTTTGCATGGGCTTTTGTGGCCTTTTGAGTTTAGCGAAAGTTTTATGATTTAGTTTTGGACATAAGGACCTGAGATAGATGGAAGGGAGGAAGGATTTAGTTTTGAGACATAAGGGCCCAAAATGGAATTGAATGAGGATGGAATGGATTTTGGGACATAGGGGTCTGAGATAGATTTTGAAGATGGGGAATGGAGATGTTTGGATTCAGATAAGGGGATTTGGCATTTGGGAGGGGAGGAATGAGTACCAATGTCTTGAGCATGAGGTTGGTAGCCAAGGCCATGAGAACTTGGATTTTATTTTATATCAATGGGTTCTAAGATGCCTTACTCATGAAGGCCTAACCCTTTCCCTTGATATTGCATGTTTTAAAAAATTCTTTAGCTAATGAGATATTTTTAATTTGGAAGAAAGAAGTGGCTTTTTAGAGGGATATGATGCTGAAGGAGTTATAGGTTCTTGGAGGAAACCAGATTGGATGAAAGTGAAGCAACCTATTTGATAGGCATGGGATTCATGGATAGATTGGATAGGGGTGATGGGATATTAAGAAAGAGTAGGATCATGATCAGGGAATTAAGGTGGACTCTTATATCATTAGATGGAATTGGATCATGAGGTGGAGATGAAGGGATGCTTTTATAATGAAAGGGAAGAGGATCAAATGGAGTGGAAGGGATGTTTTGATCTTGATTTGAAAAGGGATCTTGATATGTATTAGATGGGAGTTTTTATATTGATTTGAAAAGACATGATGAGATGGAGTAGAAGGGGTGCTCTGATCTTGATGTGGAAGGGGATCATGAGATGGAGTGGAAGGGATGGTTTTAGCTTCATTTGGAGTGATATTTATGGGATGGAGTAGAAGGTATTCTTAGATATTGAGATAAGGGATCATGAGATGAAGATAAAGGGGTGTTAGGATCTTGAGATGGAAGGAGATGATGAGGTGGATATGAAGGGAGGAAATAATCTTAATTAGAGTATAATTTATAATAACATGTTTTGGAACAAGATCTTGACATGTTTCAATTGGTGTGGATGGTTGGATGGTGTGTTGGTGGAGGAGTGTTAGATATATTCCTTGAATCATGTGAATGGAGGGATGGGATATTCATGAGGTTAATAGGATTGGGGTTTCATAGGTTGGATGGGTTGGATGGTGTTAGGATTTTGGAGTGTAATGATGGATATGGTGTGGTTTATGGCCTTATGATCACTAATGACTTTAGATGGTTGAGTGGGGTGGCATGACTTAATAACTTTGTAATGTGAATTTTGTGATTCTTTCTTTTCTAGGATTCCATGGATGAATTCATGAGAAATATATTTGGAGGATGGAGACAATATGGATAGTAAGGATGTGAGAGATGATCAAGTAGAACAATAAGTGGAGGATTTAATGGATTCATAGGATGAAAATGAGTATATGGATCTTGAAAAATAGTTGGAGATGGATATTTGGGATGTGGATGGAGGTCTAGTTTCCCTTGTTAAGGTTAGAATGAGGATCGCCAATTAATATTTGTTAGGAATTAGTGGTATAATTTGTGTAAATTAGTTCTTGATATTGAAGATAGATGGATTGGTGACTATGTGTTGTGGAAAAATTGCTTAAAGAAATATATTATAAGGTTTGATCATCATAGGCCTCGTATTCTATATGATCCACAAGACTAATCTCATCATCATCAATGATTGTTGTAGAGGCATAGAATGATCAAATGATGCTAGATGGAATTGGGATGGAAGAAAGTGGATTAGAACATATTATATGAGGATGGATGGATGGTTGGACAAGATTATGGAGAAATATTTGGAAGATGAAATTTTGCAATTGATTTTGGATGAGGATGGATATTAGAAGAAGGGGATGATCGGGGATAGGTTGATTAAGAAATTTCATTTTATTTTATTTTTGGAGGAGGATGTAAATTAGGATGAGGGGTTAGAATTGAATTGGGGATTTAGAAGAATGAGACTTAAGTATGAAGATGATGTTAAACAAACCTGAATATTGAGAGGGGGGTGAATCAATATCTATAAAAACTTAAACCCTTTAGATCTTAAACCATTTAACAACATGAAAACTTAGGCTTTAATAGGATCAAAAAATTATAAACAGATCACTAGCACTTAATCAAATCAACAATAATGAAAGATAGGATAATGAAGACACATGCACAAAATCATACCAGATTTATGTGGAAAAACTAAGGGAAAACCCACATTGAGAAATCTCACAATAGAGGAAGCTCACTACTTATAGAATTATAAAAAAAATTAAGGCTCGTTGTCTAAGGAAGCACATTGTTCCCTGATGGACTTTCAAGCTAATATGCACAACCTTAGATCAAGATACAAAGGACTTGTAGTACTGAGACACAAAACCCCAGGGCAAGATACAAATTACAAGGACCCGCTAAAGAGACTCACTGTCTGATAGTGAGATACATGAAGATTTGGAAATTACAACAAATGTCAATAATACACTCAGTTGAATAAGGCATTAAAGCTCAACTGATATTTCTTTTCCACAAATCACTACATCATTCCATACTCACACCACCACACACTCACTCATTTTTTAATAGAATTTTTCTTCCATTTATATCCTTTGTAAGATCTCAAAACACCAATTAGGTCGGCAAGAATAGAATATAAACAACAACCTCAACAATTCAGCCAGAAGAACATAATGTGATCCTATTCGAGAGATAGGGAAGACCAAAAATAACTTATTACAACTTCCAATATGATCCTAAACAACACATGCGCTAGTTCACATCAACTCGGGTCAACAACAAGGAAATATGAAGATGAAATGTGTAGCACATTATTAGTCGGCCCAAAAATACACTTTTAATTGAATTTACGCAATGTGGTTCTCAATAAGGTAGGTCAACTTAACATAACTTCAAATATTGGCGTAGACCCCCTATTGGGATAATGTTCTCAACCTTGCAATTAAATAAAGTGTTATTGATACATAAGGTGATGTTGATACTCCAGTGACAGGGGTTGTGAGGAGTCCCCCCCTCGAGGGGTCTAGGGAGATCATCCCCCCAGCAGGAGGTCCAGGGGTCACGCACCCCAACAGGGGCTCGAGGGCAGCACCCCAAAAGGGAAAAAAAATTATATTTTATTATTGTAAATATAGACCACTCATCATTAGGTCTTAGATCTAATGACCGATATTTTATTAGCTTGAATTTCCCTAGAAGGAAACCCTATTTTTTTATGGCGTTGTATTATGGTTGTGTATTATGATGTATAATGTGAGTCTGATAGCAGTCATGTTACCTTTGGATCTTTGGTTAGTGATACTCCTACATGAGAAGCTTTCTCTAAAAGTATATTGAAATCTTTGTTATTTTTGAATAATATATTGGGTGGCTTTTGGAGTGTGTGGTTTTTCTCTCAAAAAGGTTTTCCCCACGTAAATCACTATGTTGTGGTATACATGATATTTATGTTTATTTATGTTTAAGTTTTTGAAACTGTTAAAGATCTATAAAAAATATTCATTATCCTCCTCTCAAGATTAGTGTAGGAATTTTTTCCACTACCTTAGCTTCCTTACACCCCCAAGCACATAGCGCAAGTAAGAGAACAAAGACATTCATAAATTTCCTAGAAAACCAAGTCAAAACACAATGTAGCACCAAAGAGATCAAACACTAATGTGAAAATCACAAAGAGATGTTCCATGAACATCCAAAAACACTACCATACTTCTTCCACACTTTCATGCCACAAACAACCACCACAGACCAAACAGAAATAGAACATTTCAACTCAGAAGCCTAGAAGACACTGCCAAGAGATAGAACATTAACAAACCAGCTTTTTGTAAACAAAATCACATGAAATCTAAACTAGACACTACACAAGCACTGAGAGAATTTTTGCCAAGATATAGTTGTAGAAACATCAATGCAGAGAAATGCAGAGCATTTTTTGACCCAGTCCTGACAAGCAATAAAATTATCAAACCACAATAATTATCAGAAACCTCCTCGACAACATAGGTGACCTAAAAAGATAGGAGTGTAACATCCACAAATAATAAATGTTGAATCCCAAACCACAAGACCACATCTTCAAAGGTGGATGAATATAGAGCATTCTCCCAAATAGTCTTCAAAGCAACTTCTTGTCTAGCAGAAACTTTCACCAACTTGCGGAGACGAGAACATCCTTGTAGCAACACATACTTCCTTAGGAACAATAGGAGACAACATAAAACATACTAGAGACCATCAAAAACATCTCTCCAACTTTTAATCTTCATCTTAATACTTCTAATCCGCATCTTAATTCTTCTAATCCTCATCTTAATATATTATCATGATATCATATTTTCTGACAACAACCATACTCAATACATCTTTACTTGACATCAAACAATGCATGGCATGCAACCATGAACACCAGCAACATCAAAGGTATGACATCCAAGCATGAACATCAGCAACATAAAAGGAATGACATCTAACCATGAACATCAACAACATGAAAGGCATGGCATCCAACCATGAACATATCATCAACAACATCCAACTGTAAGCACCAATGATAGCACAAACTAAGTGTTGAAATCAATGACAACCAATTCCAATAGATGAGGATGACATTTTATTTAGATTAAAATGGGATAGGTTGGATTAGGATTTTGGATTTTGGTTGAGGGGTCAGTTTGATACTATCTACATGTGAGGGATAGCTAGGGATAACCATGTACACGCGAAATTTCTTACCAAGGTACACCAAAGGCTTTACCAAGGTGAATTATATCTCAACACATGTAAGTACTCATGAATAATTTTAGAGGCAATATGTTTCCCTTACAACACACTAAGTGATGACTAAAATCTCTTTAGTTATGATGAACAAGATTGCTAAGAAGTCCTCCAAATATCTCAAGGGTATGTGAAGCCAAATCCATAAATGAAAGGGGGGAAATTTCTAAACAACCAAGAGAGAAGGGTAACCCACTCTCCACCTTCACTTCCCTAAGTTATGAAGTTCTTAGGGGCTTAACCAATATTGACAAGATTCCACTTCTAAGAGGAGTGTTTTTCAATTCACCCCCACTCTTTATACTCCATAAGAGTACAAAATTTTGGGTTGTCCATTGGTGATGAATTCCCTAGCTAGGCCCTATATAATGAAATATCTAATTGTTTTTTTTCATCCAAGATTGCACGAAGTGCAAGGAGAGACCATATACACATTGGGCTCTTTTAGATAACAATTAAAATAAAATAGAGTAAGTGATTTTTTTATCCTCAAGGTTACACAATATTGCAAGAGGAGAGAATACACATCACTCACCCAAAGACATTGCAAAAAATTCCTTTCCCTCACTATAATTTTAGTGCAACTAAAGTTAGTAGAAAATGATAATCCTTGGACAAATATAGTTGCAATACAAATATTTTAGTAGTTTAAAGATTTTTTTGACCAATGTATTTACGCAAATAGGGGTTAGGTTGAAAAATTGGTTAGAGAAAATGAAATTAAAAAAAACCCAAAAATAATGAAAAAACTTCACTAGCACCAATAGGAACTGTGACATAGATTTTTGGACCCAAAGGACTCTCTTACTCTTATAGGGTTTTTCACTTAAAAAGGAGAGAGACTAGATCCAAAAATGATTATGTACATTCAAATTAGGATGTATACAATGAGATATGATGTAAATGAACTTAACTAAATGCAATAGATTAATCTAAATGACTGAAAATGAATGCAAAACTAAGATTTATGTTTTTTTTTAAAACACAGTGGATTGCTGCCACAATAGTGGTTTACACTTTCTGGGAGATCTTGGTTATTGCTAAAATAATATATTTTTAGAAAATATAATGATTTAAGCCTTGAAAATTTCTATTTAAAGGATTCTAATTGAAGAGGGTTTGATCAAACCACCTTATACCAAGCCCCCTTGGATAGAACCCCACTAGTTTTAAGCCATACCTATAACAGAGTCTCCTTTACACCTATCAAAATGCTGATAAAAAACCACTTTTGATTTACCTTTTGGGGGATCAAATGAATTAATTTAAAATTTATTTTTTGTAAATATGTAATCCTTATTATAAGCTTCCAAAAAAGTATAATTTTAATTAAATTTAATTTGATTATTATATTTATTTTCTATTTCTTGTGAATGTAGGTTTTTTACCAAAAATCATGATCTTTGTTTTGCACATGTGAAAAAATAGAAGATTATCAAAACAAAATTTCATAAAATATGAGTGCACTAGATATTGAATTCCTTGATCCAACAAAAAAAATTAAATTAAATTTCAATACATACAAAAAATGTTATGTGTTGTGTGGTTCACCTATATTTGAATTGTAATTGGTTTGACTTCAAAACTTGATTAAGGAAAAAATATTCAATAAAACACTATGAAACCAATTGGAAGCACTAGATATAGTAGTTACAAATCTAAATTCAAAAAAATAGAATTTTATCCTTCATGGAAAAAAATTGTGTTATACGGTGAGCGTCACTCCTTAAAAATGGTGTTTACTAAAAAAAACTAGTTTTCGAAGGAGATGGAAAAAGAAGTCCAATATGATTCCAAAATTTTTGAAAAAAATATATTTAGAATATGCAAACAAAATTTCACAAATCACTAGTTTTCATCATCTTCAAATTCCTCATGGTTTAGCTGCTATAGTTGTCCGAAAGTGAATATTTAGTTTGAAACAATTAGTTTAGTGTCCAATTTGGCCAAAAATTGTAAACTAGTATTGTGGGATCACATAGTGTGATATGCAGAAATGAACTAGAAATGAATACAAAACATAACATAAATGAATCAAATTGAAAGTGTGCACTTGGGATATTGATGAAGGCTAGAAAAAATATTTGGAAGGCTTTGATATTGAAATTTGAGCCTGGTGGGACTCATTTGCCACTCTGGGCGAATCAATCCCAGTTCTGGATGACTATACCAGAGCCCGTTTTAGCCAAAACGATACTAAAAAATGTAAAAATAAAAAAATTGACCTTGGGGAGGGCTCATTTGCCACCCATGGTGAATGATTCCACTTTGGACTTTCTAAAAACACAAAAATGGAATCTGTGGCTTTCAGATTGCTCAATCTATACCTCCAGGTGTCTAGATCTGAAATTGCAAAATTCGAGTCTGAAAGTGACTTTTAGTTGATGATTTGACTTGGATGAATGAAGAGATGACTTCAATGATTCCTCAGCCTCCAAGAGTCCAAGATCTACAAACAACAAGACAAAAGAGAGATATGTTGAAGGTTAGGGCATGGGGGTTTGCCTTGGTCAAACCTCATTTAGGTAATCAAACCAAAATGATGAAAGAATGTAATAAAGCATTTAAAATGGAGATGATTACCTTGTCATGATGATTTGATCTTGAAATTTTGCAACATAACATGAAGATTTAGCTCTTGAATGTACTTGGAAGCTCAATTGAAGACTTGCAATGAGAAAGCCCTAGTTTACTTAACTTGTGAATGAAGAATGGATGCTTGGATTGATGAGAGAGATGGATAGATAGATAATATTTTATTGTATGAGGATAAAAATATTTACTTATAGTAAATTGTGTCTTAGTACCTGATTATACCTCATCACAAGCTGACATATAGTGAAAATAAACTTTAAATTTCACTTTTTCCCACTCAAGGGTCAAAATGGGGGCCAGATAGGAATCATTCACCACACATGGAGAATGGGTCCCACCTAGATGGAAATCATTCACCATGCATGGAAAATGGGTCCCACAAGGGCCATTCTGACACCTATGCAGCTAATGAGATACGAAATAAGGTTTAAATTGCTATCTTGTCAAGTGTTTGATCAATTAAAGCCTCAAATGCACAATATGGGTCAATTAAGACCTATTAGTGATGATTTAAATGTTGAATAGGGCTTGGGACACATAAATCAATTTGAAAGTGTGATTAAATAGACTTTACAACACTAAAATTAGGTCCACATAGCCTAGAAGGGCACAAAAACCAATGTGAATGTGTAAATCACACTACAACACTAGTGTATCATTAAGCTTACATTAAGAACCTTATATATTGATGTAATAATTTTATTAAACACATTTTATAATGTTGGATTAGGGAGAAGTAAGTTAATTAAGTCTAGAAAAGCATCAAAGTCCTTTACAAGACTTTACAACACCTTTACAAGACATCATTAAAAGCATGTTATTTGATTTACAAGGGTCCAAGACCTAGTGTGGACACATAAAATGTCTCACAACACTAGATTAGGGCCTCATTAAGTCCATTTTATCATGATTTAATCCCATGTCAAGCAACGAGTCCAATTTTCTATAGCACATTTAGTCCCCACTTTAGTGAGAGGATGAACTTGCTTCCTCACACTAAAGTAGCCATTCAAGAGAGATCCACATGTACGTCAAGCCCACAAGATACTAAATCATGTAAAGGAAAGATAAAAGAAAGAAAAGGTGGAAAAACATGTACTCACTCTAGGCCAACAAAACTTCTTGGTTGTCAGTCGAGTGAGAAAGGCCAAACAATATACTCACTTTGGGGCCATAGAACTAGTTGTATGTGGGGTGAGAATGCCCAAAAAGTAAGATACATATGCTAGTTGGTATGTACTCAAAAGATACAAAGGTGGCTATGGGGAAAAGTCATGCCCCTAGTTGGGCTTCCTGCTCAACCATGTCAAATCTATACCCTCTGATAACTTTAACAAGGTGCCACAAAGCAAAAGGAAATGCAAGTGTTAAGTTTTAAATAGTACGAAACTATAGGCATGCAAGTTGTGTTATGCAAAGTGGCCAAGAAATGCAACAATGTAAAATGCAAAAATGTAATGTGAAAGATTGTTCAAAGGAGTCTTGTTTAGTTTATGTAAGGTCAATTACTTAGGGAACATTGTGTCTAATCTCTCCAAGAGAGGACCAATTGAATAATAGTATATTCACATCTTAGGGGATACAGTGTGTTGCATCAACCCACCAAGAGGAATGTAATATGTTGAGATAGATCACACTTATGAATTACATCACACCCAATGTCATCCACAAAGTGACAAACGAATCACGTAAACAACAAGGCTACACTAGGAACCAAGAGTTCAAATGAATTGTGGTATTGTATGCCCCCCACTTTAAAGAGGTTGCTAACACCATTGTTGTGAGAAATTGCTTTAAAGTAGAAGAGAAGAACATGAGAGCTTATCCAAAAAGCCCTATTCCAAGTCATATGTTTTCAATAAGCTACATAATTTAAAGAAAGGAAGTATGTCACAAGTGAGTCAATCTTAAGACATGTTTTCCACATCCCAAGCTTGCTCATATATTTTCATGAAAGGTTAATGATTAGTCAAAAGAGACAACAACAAGTGAAATACGGGGATAAGGCTTGCTAATCCTTTTCCCCCATTCAATGCAAGATGAAGGTGAGCCTAAAGTGGATGATGGTATGCTTCCTCTTGCAATGGATGCAAGACATGCAATAGTGAGAATGGAATCATCCTACCACTATTACATGGCAAGGAGCATCAGCTAAGCTTATTGATTTGAATAAGGGGGAATATTGGAAGAGTCTTGAGTGATGGTACTGATGTTGAGTGAAGGGTTGTTGATCTCTATTAGACTATAATAGCCAAGACCATGAGTCATTTGTTGTGTGTTAAGCTCTATAGGTGCTACCACAATAGTGGTTTACACTTTCTGGGAGATCCTATTTTTTGTTGAAATCGCATATTTTTAAAAAATATAATGATTTAATCCTTGAAAAGTTCCATTTAAAGGATTCCAATTAAAGAGAGTTTGATCAAACCACCTTAGACCAAGCCCCCTTGGATAGAACCCCGCTAGTTTTAAACCATACCTATAATAGAGTCTCCTTTACACTTATCAAAATGCTGATAAAAACCCACTTTTGATTTACCTTTTGAGGGATAAAATGAATTCATTTAAAATTTATTTATTTGTAAGTGTGTAGTCCTTATTATAAGCTTCCAAAAAAGTATAATTTTAATTAAATTAAATTTTATTATTATATTTATTTTTTATTTATTGTGAATGTAGGTTTTTCATTGAAAATCAAGCTCTCTATTCTACACATGTGGAAAAATAATAGATTATAAAAAAAAAGGAATTTTGATACATACAAAAAAAGTTACACATTATATGGTCGTGCTATGTCTGAATTGTAATTGGTTTGACTTTGAAACTTGATTAAAGAAAAAATATTCAATAAAAATATATATAACCAAGTCGAAGCACTAGATAGTGGAGTTAGAAATCTAAATTCGAAAGAATTAGAATTTTATCCTTCATGGAAAAAAAATTATGCGTTATATGGTGAGAGTCATTTTTTTAAAATGTTGTTTTTCTGAAAAAACTAGTTTTCAAGGGAGATGGAAAAAGAAGTGCAATTTGATTCCAAAATTTTTGAAAAAAATATATTAAGAATCTACATACAAAATTTCACAAAACTCTAGTTTGCATCATCTTCAAATTCCTCGCGGTTTGGCCACTATAGGTGCCCGAAAGTGAAGATTTAGTTAAAAAAATTATTTCAGTGTCCAGTTTGGCCAAAAATTGTAAACCACTATTGTGGGATCACCCATAGGATTGCGGATACCTTGTTCTCAAGCACCAAAACCTTTTCCAGGGCTTTGGAATTGGGAGGTTGTTCATTGTTGTGTTCATCAAGGGTTATTGTGGAGTTTGTGGCATTGTATAAAGTGGTTGAGACGAAGTGCTCTTGAAAGGTTATCCAAATTTTGTGTTGACCTAATGGTTGGTTGTTGTGGATTCTTTTCTTTATTTTGTGTGAGTATGCATTCACCCATAAACGAGAGTGTGAAGTATAAGGATCCTTAATCATCACCAAATAATTTAGTTGACAATTGCTCATTGTTGTGTTCAATTTCAAGAGGATCTATGTTGGATGTTGGAATCAATGTTGTGATAGGACTTATAGCTCATTTTTCAAGGTTCAAGTAACTTTCAGGCTCAAGATCGGCTTCAACATGATAAATTTTATTATTATAGACATATTTCATTATACGATGAAGGTTTGAAGACACTGCATTCATCTCATATCCATGGTTTTCCTAAAAGAAGATTGTATGAGATTTCATAAGGCATGACATGAATAGGAGTTTTCAAAGTGACCACTCCAACCGTGATAGGTAAAGTGATTACACCGAGCGGTTGCTTTGTTATATTATCAAATCCTCGAATAGCGGTGGAATTAGGTTTTATTTGTGATATGTCAACATCTAATCGATCAAGGAGTCGCACTACACACATTAAGGGTGGAACCATTATCTATGAGAGTGCATTTAATACCTGTGTGATGGAATTGAGCAATGAGCATAAAGGCATCATATTGTTTACACAACTCCAAAGAAGGGAGTTCATGTTGATGAAAATTAATGTCAAGATTAGTGTGATTGAGGTTATGAACGAAGGCTGCCACATCATTCAGAGTGGTTCCATAAGGGATTGTTATTTGTTGTAAGCATTTTGAAGAGTGGTGTTGTAAGTTGGTGATGTTTGAAGTAATCCCAAAGGGAAATTTTTGTAGGATTATTCTTTAATTGTTCCACAAGATCATACTCCTTTGTGAGTGGAAGGTAACGAGGAGCACTAGGTAGATTAGGTAAAGGTAATGATGGTGGAATTATTTGTGGTGGTTGTGGGTTATTTCGTGTGTTATATGTATGAGAAATAGTATCATCACTAGATTGTTGTGATACATTAGAGGGCTGAAGGGGATGTGAGGGTGGGTAGAGAACAAGTTTAGGTTTATTGGAAGGATGAAGTAGATGCGAAGGTGGGTGAAGGGTAAGTTTAGGTTTATTGGAAGGATGAAGCGGATACGAAGGTGGGTAAAGGGTAATTTTTGGTTTAGTGTAATTATGTTGAATATTTTTAAAATCCCTTAACAAGTGAGATTCTTCATTGTCTTTGAAGGGCATGTTATCTTTGTCTTGTATCATAATATCTTCCCTAGAAGGAGAGTTCATAGGAAAACAACAAACCTCATGTTCGTGACTATTAAGGTTTAGTTCTTCCAACATAACTTCATCACAACTAATGGAGTTATTAATTATTGAATTATGTTGGTCTATAAGATTATGATGATTTTCATGGATTGGATCGTGTAACACCATAATATCTCTTCACTAATAGGAGAGATACTAGAAGGGAAAAGTTGAATGTTTTCCATAATATCATTGTTGTGACTCATAGTATCTACCCTAGTAGGAGAGCTTGGAGAAAGGTGACAATCAAGAGGTGCATCACATGTCAAAGTTGCATCACAAATAGGGGAGTCATGAAGGGAAGGAAAAATAGGATTGGAAAGTGTGTCAATGATTGGAGCTTCTTGTTCAAGTAGAGCCTTCCAATTGTTGGGAACATTAGGAAGGAGAGAGATAATGTTACAACTCTCAATCATTGGATGTCTTGATACCAACATATTCTCCTCACAAATGTGTTGGTCAAAATCATTCATGAAATTATTGTCACAAATAGGGGAAGTGTTGGGAGATGAGATTAGGTAAGGTGGTATTCAAGAATGTTTCTATGTTTTCATCATGTTGTTTTCTAACATCCTCCAAAGGGGAATAAGAAAATGGACAATCAAGACTCGCAATGCTTGTAACTTCTTTCACCAAAATACCTTGTCACTAATAGGAGAGGTATTGGGAGAAGAGCAAGTATGTGTGTTATTATTATCTACATCTCCATTCACACCAATGGGAAATATAAGATTAAGGATTGTACCAATGGTTTGATCAGGTTTCTTAAAGTCCTCATTGTGGTAATCAAAACTAAACTCATAAGAAGGAATTTATACTTATACAATCCATTATTAACAAAATCAAAGCCACACCTTTTGAAGGAAAACATGCTATGATGAAGAAGAAAAGAATGCATAATACAGTGACTTGAAATGAAATGTAATTTTTAGATAGGAAACAAGGTAATGGTCTAATTACACTATGCACCATTCAGAAAATGATATGAAAAATACAAATGCAAAAGGATGCAATGCATGAAATGAGATATTTGAAGTGAAATCTAGTGAAATGCAACTAATTGATATATACATGTTAAGGCACCAAACAGAGGCTCAAAAACAAGATTCTAAATTCTGTAAAGTATTGATCAAGGGAGCATCCAGTGGTGTAAAGGCAATCTTGCATCACCCAAAATAGTTAAATTTCAAGTTTCTCAGTTTTTAGATGTTTTTATATTTTTGGATACCCTTTTCGTCATAATGAAATTCCAAATTTATGGTTTTTCATTCCGGTTCCTGGGTTGAAAGATATTGCAGAATTTCAATAATTCTAAATGAATTTACATGCAACAAATGCAACCTAAATGCACTTTTTGTGAGTACAAGTTTGAAAACCTAGCATACAAACTAATGCAAATCCAAATGAAAAATGAATGTAAGACTAGATCAATGATAAAGGA
>VDFB02197385.1:0-23802 GCA_007258455.2 Sequoia sempervirens | reverse complement strand
TATGCCATGTATGTTATGTATAGAGAAGCTATCAAAATTCTGCAACAAGGTATTTAGCTCAAAGGGATGCATATGTGTTTCTTGGAGACACAAGATATCAAATTGCATTATGCCATAGTCATTGACAATGTCTTATGCATGTGCTTTTAAGCTACAAGTGTTCAATGTACATAGGAGCAAATGTGATTTGTTTTTTGAACATGTGTTTAGATTATCAAGTTGCCATTGTGCACATGTCCGAAGACGAGGCATTTCTAGTTGTATTTTGTCTTTAACTTTGAAGTTTTTTGTGGTTAAGGTTGTAACAGGAATAATGATTCTACTGATTTTGTTCGTGACAGAGCTGTATAGGTTAGTCCATGTTGTCTAATGCCTGTGGGATCAAAAGCCAAGGCCTCCATTGTTAATCTTTGGGATCGATGAATGGTTCGTGCACATGCTACTTGTACTGGGAATTGTTTTCTAGTTGTAATTTTCTTGTTTATTGTTATTTTCTGGATTGGCCTAGCAATGCGTTGTATAGGCACCCGCCTTTGTCAATGATAGTAGAATAGTAGTGTGTTAGTTTTGAATGGGTGACGTCCACTGATGGGTCATTAAATTTAATCCGCATAATAATTTTGTTTTGTGCTGTATATGCTTTAAAAATTCCATCTGAACCGTTGACAAGGCCATCTTGAACATTGTAATTGCCTGCATAAAGTTCAACAAGAATGTTTGGTTTCAAGCATATTTGTGATGGAAGTTTCGTTGTGTGACTGTATACTCATATTACATTAAGGTCCTCCTCAAGTTCATCTATTGCATCTAGCACTATCATTTGGGTTGGAATGATTGATAGCATTTTGTTGTTATGTGCTTGAACATCAATTCTCCTATAGAAAAGGTGCAGAAGCAATGGATCAAATGGTACAGGACGAAAGCAAATTTTGTTGAGATAGTCTATGTCATGAGTTGTTTGAATGCCTACTCGTAGTCTATTAAGGATTGAAATAAATATTTCATCTTTTTGTCTCATGGTAGTCACCAATGAATAGCATTTTATGTGGTCTTTCCAGAAACTATAAGACATTAATTCAATTGGAGTAGGCCTATTTTCGAAAACCACAGAGTCAAGGACAGGTTGTGCCTAGTAAAGGTCACCAAAAAATATGGTATCAAGGTTTCCAAAGTATGCTGTAGGCATTTGCATTATGTCTCGTAGTCTTCTATCAATATACCATAGAAATGTTGAGCCAACTAATGATATCTCGTCAATAAGAAGTATGCACAATTGATCATAGTGCTTTGACATAGTGTCAAGCACTTCAGTGTTCAAAGGCAGGAATTCTGATGTATTAAAAGGTATGTGAAATGCTGAATGTAATGTGAATCCCCCTATGTTATATGCTGCTTTACCTGTATATGCAATTAATAAGCCCTTGGGTTTGTCTGGATTATTGTCAACAAAATTGCTATACATGCAAATGAGAGCTTGGTAGATGGATTTTGCTGTAAAAGTCTTTCCTGTTCCAGCTCCCCCAGTCAAAAACAAGTGCAATGGCTATTGTGGATTTTTCATCTTTTTTATGAGAACATCCTTAACAATTGCTTGTTGTTCTTTATTTAACATTCATCTTAACTTGTAGTATTCATTGTTATCTATAATATGTGGGTGCTTTGTAATTTCAAATCCATTGGAGTACGTGGTATTTGGGTTAGAATGACCTATGTTTGAAAGGTCTATTTGAATGTCATATAGTTCTTTCTGGGAAAGCCTTGCTTGCATTGGCAGGTCAATGAGCTTTTCATCTTCAAGAGACTGAAGATCATTTATAGCTTTGTCAATGTCACCACATGTGGAGTTTGTGTTGTGGATGAACTTTGCACTGTTTGTTTTGAATGGTTTTGTCCATGGTACATATGCATGTTCCCAAGAGTCAAAGTTTTTGTTTAGTGTATGCTATTCGTAGTAGAAATGGAACATAGAACCAATTGCTCTACAATACAATTCTATATCAAAGTGTTGTTGAAATTGATAAGCAGAGTACCACATTGGGTTTGGCCTTTGGTTCAATTATACTTAGTATTTGTTATTATCTTGAAACAAATTCACGCAGAATATATGTAACCATTGTTGGTGTTTTAAATGAAGTAGTCTATAATAGGAATTTTACAAGAATGTTTTACGATTCATTTGGCTCATTGCTCAATTGTTTAACAAATTTTAGTATAAATGTGCGATCATTGTCAGATCGTGTATCAATGAATATACATTTTCTTGAACTATAATTTAATGGCAATGACAAAACAATATGTGCAGCTTGTTGTGATGACATTTGTTTCAAGTTAAGCATGGGGTGCAAGGTTACCACCATTAAGTATTGCATCAATATTGTACTTGTGAATTAAATGCGTATTCTTTTGAATGCATATGTCATTGACTTGTCTACTTTTGCAATATATGAGCTACAATACATTGCAGTAGCATATGCATTGAGGACAAATTGTGCATCTGTATTAGCCTTCCAAAGATCTGGAATTTTCCTTGAAAATCTATTGTTCCATATTTGTGATGGTTTTCTTTCTAAGAAAAGCGTAGGCCTGTTTAATGTTGAGCTCAAAGCTTCAATGTATTCATTGTCAGTTAAGTTTAATTCTTTTAAGAACATTTGAAAAGTGAATGTTTCATCATAGTTTTCTTTTTGGAGTTTTGAAAAGATGTCAGTGGCATTTGCAGTTATTGCTTCAGTCTTTTGGAGTATTGGTAAAAGTATAGTTGGATTTTGCATTGGTGGGAAAGGAAAATTGTATCTACAAAGTTGTTTTCTTGATCTCTTGCATTTCTTTGTATGATGGTGTTTGTGTAGCATTGCCAAAGGAGGTTCCAAATTTTTGGTGTCACAAGTAATATACTTATCAACAAAAGCTACGATGTCTGTGTTGTTATTTTCTGTGTAGATTGGTGCATTTTAAACCCATATGAGGAAATGATCATGTTCATTTCCTCGATTTTGGAACTCAGTGACTGAGAAGTAATCAATGATATTTTCAAAGAAAGAGTGATCTGTAAGTATCAATTTTTTTATTGCATTGATTCTATGTTTATAGTAGCGTGCACAAGTGATAGGATCTTTCTTGATTAGTTCAAAATTTTCAATGTGTGTTGGATCATTAGATTCTTGGCGGTTTTGTGCCTAATTGGTGTAGATTGGCATGGCTTTCTGCCAATGTCACGGATTAGTGGATCCCAATTTTACTTCGTACTAGTGAAATTGATGAAAAATGTCGGTGGTCCCTAGTTGTGAATCATAGCAAATACATTTTTCTTAGTTGTTGTGAATGATGCAGGAGAGATTCTTATTCTTTTGGAAATCAACATATCCAATATCCCGATTTAAGATTTTTTTCTAGGTTTGGTTTGTGTTTAATGTCTTTCACAAATAGCTTTCGCCCTTTTAACTGGCCCTTGCGGATTCTTATTGTCATTGTAGATAGTACTTGTTGTATTAGTACCTTTATAGCTTTGAAAAAAATGTTTGTTATATGATATGCAAATTGTCTTTGTGACTGTAAGAGCTCCCAGCGTACTATTTTCTGATATGTAAAGTTTTTTACAATGTCATTATCACATGGTTTGCCAAAGAATAAAGTTGGGAAATTCATTTCTTCAACATAGATGTCCTTAAATATTCCAATTGGATACTTGTCCTCTGCAGGTGCAATTTCAATAATCTTGTCTTCCATGTTATGGATACTTCTAGACTCGATAAATCCATGTATCAATGTTTCTGATGGGTTTTCATTTCCATTTCAACCCCCCTTGCTCGATTTTGTTTCCTTGTATTTTGTGGACTATTGTCTTTGTTTTCTTGATTACATTGAGGAGAACTTCTTGCCAATCTTGGTTTATGTGGACTTTGTGCATTTTGTATAATGGTGTCCTTGTTAATTGAGTCAAAGCTTGCATGATGACATTTGGGCACACCATGCCTTTTTCAAATGCATTTTTGTATCATAAGCGCCTTTTCAACGAAACAACAATTGTTTGTGTGTTGTTAATTGATTGTGGTGATGCTCTTTGTACAATGTTCATGTCAACAAGAACATTTATAATAGAACCTGTTAGGCCTATTTGAGACCTTTTGAACCCTAGTTCCCAAATCTGTGCAAATGCAATTCTAAGTGAGACAAGTCGTTCTTCTAGATGAGTTAAATTTTGCACATAGCACAATGGTCTATTAGTTCTTATTTTCTGTGGCGTAGCATACTTTGGAATAGTGGACTATTTCAATGCAAAGTAGCATACATGGCATATGAAATTTGTGAATGGTAAGGAATCTGATTGTAGTAGCTTATAGTATAGTTATTTTTTTTTCTTTGAATATCCTGATGTCCTTGTTCAAATAGAGCACTTGGAAAATTGCACATGGGTATTTTGGTGTATCTTGTATTGCTATTTTATAAATTTCTATTGGTGTCAATGTTTTTTTTTCTTTGGATTGCTAGGTACACTTTCTTTTTTTTTTTCTTTTCTAATCAAGTTCTTCAGGTGATTAAGTCTTATTGTTGATTTTTGTTTAAAATTGTTTGCTGTGACAAATGGTATCAAATTTTCCTTGTTTTTAGGCAAAGCATGTGTCTTGGTCAAGTAAGTAATTTTGTATTGTGTACGACTTCTGATCAACTTTTTAAGTTGGAATTAGAAACTGTTGAGCATTGAGTGGAAGGTTAGATTTTGGGCTTTGATTCTTAGAAGAGCTCAATATGTCTTATCCCTAGAGTTTGTATCATGGAACAGTATAGAGACTAATTTTGTATATCCAGAATCATTGAAATCTAAGTACTTTCTTGATGTTGTCAATGACCAGAGGCTTATTTGTATTTTTAACCATTTGGATATCCAGTGAATGCAAAACAAGTCACCCCACAATCCACATTCGCTATGGTCTCTGCATGGTCTTGCAAACAATCGCATTTTGCAAAAGTATGTTTCTTGATCATGCACTTTGTGCAATGTATATAGAGTATTAGGATTTAGTTCATTGTTATATGATTTAATTGCTTCTTTGTCCTTATTTTGAAGGCAAGTTAGGAAATAATCTATAGCTCCATTGCGTAATTAGGTTGAGGTGTACTGATTGTTAAGTAGTACTTGGAGTGAGTCAAACTTGTCGGCCCTTGACATTGTATGCAAATGTGTAATCTTAAAGGCCTTCAACTCCTAAGGACATTGTCAATGTTTAATATTCGAGATACTTTGTACGCAGTTTTTTTTATTTCATGTGAACCCTATGGGCTATTTTGAAATTCACGTTTTGTGTTTCAATTTTAACAATGGTTCAAAGTGTCCACTTAAAGAATTCATGTCATGAAATAGTATAGAGACTGATTCTGTGTAATCAAAACCATTGAACTATAAGTACCTTCTTGCTGTTATTCTTGACCAAAGGAATATTTGTATATTCAACCATTTGGATATCCAGTGAATGCAAAATAGGTCACCCCACAATCCACTTTCAGTGCAATCTGCTTGTGGCTTTGCAGATAATCGTATTCTATGGAAATATGTTTGTAGATCATGTACTTTGTGCAATGCATATAGAGTATCAGGGTCTAGTTCATAGTTGTATGATTTTATTACTTCTTTGTCCTTGTTTTGAAGGAAATTCAAGAAGTAATCTATAGCTCTATTTTGTAGTTGAATTGATGTGTAACGATTGTTAAGCAATAGTTGTAATGAGTCAAACAAACAATCACCAACATTGTATGCAAAAGTACTTAATCTGTAAAGTCCCTCGGTCTTAAGTGCGTAGTCAATGTTTGATATTTAGGGGCGCTTTTCCAATTCATAGGTGTCAATTTCTATCATTTTCTTTGTTTCTTTTGTATCCTAATGTGTTTGAGAATAGCAAATGTTATGTATGAATAGCATCAAATGCTATCATCTAGATTACAAAATCTATAGTTATTTACATCGTCGCCTATGTGCTTTTTACTCAATAGCATTCTATAGTATTAACCATGTTGTCGAGCATCTTGAAAGATAATAATCTCTATATATGTTGGAAAATGGGTCTTGAGTGGTAGCAGAAGCCTACATGACATATTAAACAACAAACAATTTTCTAGAAGCACAAGGGAAAAATAGTATTAATTCTTCAACCTGACCTTGTCATCCATTGTCCCCCACCAGGATTGTATGTACTTATTCCTGTTACATTGAAAAATTGGATAAATGAGTACAATGAATGATGTATACTTTCAATGCCACAAACACAAAACAATATTTTTAGGTAGCTTTGTTTACATGCAACAAATGGTCGATAAGAATCTTTTTTGCTCACATTGTCAATCTCAGTCTATGGTATTTAAATGTTTTGTGTAATTGGATTCCTTTGTTTCTATGTACTTCTAAGTGACTGATTTTTTCAAAGAACAAATGATTTTAAAAGCTATTAAGATAAACATGAATTAAGTGGCATGTAGAGAATAGTTTCACAAATCATTTTTGTTTAAAGAAAATCAGGGAAATGCAAATGCATTGTTTAATCAAAGAAGATCTATGGCTTTTCTTATTTGTGGGAATAGCTTTAAAAATCATTTGCATTTTTAAAATTTGAGGAAAATGCAAAGGCATAGGTCCATTAAGGAAAAGTGAAGGCATAGATTGATTAAATAATTAAAAAAAGAGATTGAAACTCAGAGGTGCAGGCACACAGTGCATAAATGCAAAACAAATGCATTAAATAGCATGTGGGTGGATGAGAAACTGCTGGAATGGCTTGGTGGGCATGTATAGCTAGGTTGTTTTGTTCATTTGTTATAGACTTAAGTCAGTTGTTAAGCATGACTATTACTTTGCACAAATTGTTTTTCTATTCTACAAGGCTTTGCTCTAGGAGAGTTTACAGCGATTGAGCATACTTTGTTATAGTTACAGTGTCCAAAACCAAAAACGAGTTACTTGAGGCAATAAATAGTTTCTTTCCTCAGTTTTCTCTTACTTTAGAGGTTTAAAGCACACTGTGAAATTGGCAATGTGAGCAAAAAAAAATTGTGGTTAATGTCATTTTGCATGTAAACAAGACCATGGAAAAATATTGCGTCATGTCTATGAGTAATGTAGTACATCATTCATTGTACTCATGTGCCATGTCAGTTTTTGAAATTAACTTTGTGGTCTTTTTTTGCAATACAGGAAGATTAAACATATGTTCACTTGCACAGTCCATAGCAACTTGCCACAGATATAAGTAGTCTTATGAACAAAATTTCCTTAAATGCATATAGGTAAAAACTAGTTGACATAAAACAAAGACTTATGACTCTATAGGCTATTTGAAACTGCAAAGAGGGTTTAAAAATTGCATTCTAGCAATACATTCTATTCTATGGATATTGTATAGAGGAAGTATAACTAATTAACACATAAGCAAAACCTGTTCTATTTTTCGAAGACAAAATACTATTGCAATTGTGGAAAATGCATTTTCCTGTTTGTATATGTGTGCAAACAACCTTTTAAATCATTTGTGTTCAAAGAAATGAGGAATACAAGATGGCAAAATGAATACATGAAAAAGAACTTTATGCAGTTATTATATTGAAGAATTTCAATTGCATTTCAAGAAAAGCAGAAAGACAATTTAGAGAGCTGACGTTGCAATTTGCTATTGAATGATCAAGTAACTTGCAGTAATGTACAAATTCTGGCTGTTACTATAGGCACAGTAATTTTTCCTAGTACAATGACAAAATTGAGAAGTGAGCAAACTGTAAAAACATATACTATTTCATCTACAACCATGGGAAATCTTCCTAGAAGCGCATATTTGTAAAAATCTGCATTGTTTTTTTTTTTTTTTAAAGGAGAAGGTTAATATGCTAACCTCACGTTGCAGTTTGTGTGTGATTGTTTAAATACAGTTAAAAACACTGATCCCTGTCACAAGGACAATTTAGACAAATGAGTACAGTGAGTGACATATACTATGCTATTCATAAAAACAAAACATAATTCTTATGTAGATTCATTTCGACGAGAAAGAACCCAAGTAAAAACTTTTGTTTCTTAAAATGCAAATTGCATTTTATAATTTTAAAATACTTATTGTTATTTGTGTACCCTATAATATAGAACATATTTTGCATATGCATGCATTAGTGTAGTTTTGTTATTGCAATGGTGACATAAGCTCTTTAAGAGCAATCAATGGTATAGATGCCATATTTGCTTAAGTTTCTGAAGAAGTGTAAATAGGCCAATGGCAACTTGTCAATACTAAGCCAAAAAATGACATAGACCTGTGCTAGCACTGCTAAGTTCTGATAAAAATAATTTTTAGCTAGTGTTTAATGCCAAACTAGCTATCACTTAATAGTGAAAGCCAGATAAATATTGATTTTCTAACTAAATGGGGTCATTTCATTTCCATTTGCATAAGTTTATTTTCTACCGTTATGTAGCACTTACTATTACTTGTTCAATCAAGCCACATGCAAATAGAATTCATAACTCATGGCATTTAGATACACTCAAGGAGAAATACAAACCAAGGTTGTTGGCATCCTAATAAGAAAGATGATAAGATACATCCAATTAATGTATGCCACAACGTCTTATTCAATGAAGATGATTTGGATACAGACGTTATAAATTAGAATCGTTATTGGTGTGTGAGTAATCCTCTTTTTGAAGACTTTTCAAGGAAATTGCATTCCAATACTATCAGTAAACAGGTGGAATCAGATTTATTAATTGACTTTGATTGATGGGTTAAATGTGCCCAAGGATAGTTATAATTATTTATTTGTTTTAATTATTATGTATGTAAATACTATTTAGCAGTTACCTAATTAATTAGATATGAAATGATGGAAGGGAAAAGAAGATTCATTAATTAAGATAATTTGATTCATTAATTAATAAGGTGAATTATTATGTAAAAGTACAAAAATTAGAAGTCTGGAAAAAATCCTATTTCCTTTATGCTTTAATGACAACAAGAAAGCTGAAAGCAATTGTGGAGTTTAGGCTTATATCTGTAAATTGCATTTGCCTGACAGTTTGTAAGGCCTTCTCAACACACTGTCCACATATTGTTCGAAAGGTCCCATTATGGCACATGCTAACAACACAGTGGCTCTAAAGCTTGCACTATGGAACAGCTCCACAGTAATTGAAGATATGTAATCTTTAGAGGACTTATAAGCACCAAGTTATTATTAAGCTCCCATATTGTACATTGGACAAAAGACAATCGCTCATCCGAGGAACTAGTCTATGTAGATTAGCGTAGGCTCGGCACTGTGAAAGCCAATCTGCCTATGGACTCTAAAATAAAAGAGAACTGATGAAAATAACTATTTATTGCCTGAAGTAACTAGTCTACAAGTGTCCTTTTTGGAACCATGACAACCTTTGCCCTGTCACTATAAAATCTTTCCTAGAAAAGACATATAGACACACACATGTATGTATACATATGTATATATATGTACAGATACATCCATGTAGACACACATAAATGCATGTATGGACGTAAACATATATGCATCCATATGCATGCATGCATATACACATAGATGCATCTATACACACACACATATATGCATAAATACATATATGCATAGATATATCCAGAGACATATGCATACATGCATATATGCATCTACAAATGTTTACATAGATATGCACATAGATAAATGCATATGTACATAGAGACATGCATACATACATACATGCACAAACACATCAGGCACAAAGTGATAGTGATAGTCCAACTAAAGCACTATGAAACACAACTTCATTATGCACTTCAATGGAAAGAAACTATGGAAAATAACAAATTATCACCTCAAGTAACTCGTTTAGGTTAGGACTCAGCCTATAATATCTCTTGCCTACAACCTCCTCTTCGTAATACATGCTTATGCACACAAGTGAATAAATACACACAGCAATAGAGATGGCATAGTAAGGGCTTAACTTATATTAAATGACTAAAGTACTTATTCACACGCGTGGTCTCCAAGCCATTCCAGCACCTTCACCTCGAGCCAGATGCCATTTAATGCATTTAATTTATATTCATGCATTACGTACGTCTACCCGCCAGTTTAATAAACTATGCCTTTGCTTAAGTTTATTTAATCAATTTATGCACTTGTATTTTCTGATATTTTAATGCATTTAACATTCATGGATTACTTACCTCTAGCCCCTCTAAATTTTAAATTCATGCCTTTGCTTAAAATTTATTTAATCAATTAATGCTGCCTACATTTTCCTCTTCAATTTTTAAAAACTAAAATGATTTATAAAGCTACTAGGATGAATAGAAAAATAGATAAATGCTAATTTTCCAATATATAAAATAGCTCTCCAAATTCAAACTATACAAAAAAAAAAGGTAATATGTTAAATGGCGAAATGTGATTACCCAATGCTGCTAGTTAAAAGCATTTCAACCAAATGCATGAGTATTCTTGCCTTGATGCTAGGAACCAATAAAATTGACACTATAGAAAACAGTTTATCCAAGTGAGTGCTATTAGGTTTGTTATCTTCAATTTCAAACTTCTTTGACTTTAATGCATTTTCTTTGATGGTAGAATATGGAGATTCTTTTTTTATCAAGAGTTCAAAACAATATGACAAATTTTTTTGATATCCTGAGTTTAACACATTGCAACAGCAAATAGATACAAAGACTATGTGAGCCTTCTTTTAAAGTTTGGAGCAAAAGTAAACAACATAGGTACCCTTGAATACTTGTTTGTGTTCTCATTCTACAAGAGCATTGTAGAGTTTTGAATGTTGTTTTTAGTTGCTTGTTATTCAGTATGCTGTAAAAGTGGGGTAAAAAAATTGAAAAATCATGATGAATTAGAAAGCTCAACAATCCATTGTTTTTTTTGTTTTCCAAATTCCTGATTGTTTCATTTAACAAAATAAAGTTCTTGACCAGATTCTGCTAAACTAAAACAGATGGAGGAGGAAGTGTGTCTCTGTCAGAAGCAGTTCTTGGGTCATATGAATTGATAGCAAAATTACCAGATACCCTTTTTGCATTACTATACGTGTATTTTGCAAAAGTAATATGATAAAAAATCAATGTTCATAAAAGCTTTTTAATAGATTATTGGAGTTTAAATTGTTACTTGTTTATGCTACATGTCATTGTATTTCATAGCTTATGTTTCCTATGCATTCCTTGTTTCCAATTCCTGGACCTTGTCTATATTTCCACATTGTGAATATATGTCTATGATAGCATTTTCAACTGTTATATCGACCTATAAGCCAATACATAGCTGTTGGGGATAAATAAGTGTGGGAAATATTATAGAGACAAACTTATTTCAAGTGCCTTAAATTCATTGTCATCTTAGAAATAGGTTTTTACTTTTCTGTGATATCTACCAATAGGAAGGAAGCAATGAAGGACCTGGCTAACAATTGCATCTTATGTTTCTATTCCCTCTTGTTTGGAGTAAGAATCTCCATTTGTGGTATAATAAAAAGCTCTATCTGTAGCAATATAAGACAAGGAGAGAAATATTATTTTTAAATTATTTGTGGATTTTGATTCAAAGATTTCTAATATACATGTTATTATCAATCATGCATTTGAAAACAATGTTACTCCATATACAAATAAATTTAAGCAAAGACATAGATTTGAAAACTGATAGCTTTTATCAATACAAAGGGGACGTTTACAGTGACAGAGCAAAAGCTCCTGTGCTCGTTGAATGAACACCAAGAGATGAGTTACTCTAGGCAACAAATTGCTACTTTTATTTATTTTGCTTTGTTTTATTGCAGAAATGCAAGTTGGGTTTCATAATGCATCAAAACACATTTGTGCAAACAACTCTCAAAATTATAATTGCAATGGATGATAGTGATAGTGTAATGGATACTAATAGTCAAAACATTGAAATACACCAGCAAGTTTTTTTTTTAGATTCAATAGAAACAAGTATTAATTGAAAACAGATTAACCTGGCAGACTATTTATCATAGGTTCTTGAATTCCAAATGCACAAGTGTGACCATGGTTCTCTACAGGCTTTCGCCATGCATTTTAACTATATTGTTGTTTTGCATCGAGCCTAAAGAACCACTGTAAGTATGGTTTCTAAACAGATTTAAATCAATCAATTTAAATCAAGAAAGGTTTCCAATTACACTGAATACTTGAACCATAAAGCATCATTGCTTCAAGCTATAGCAAAAGTGCAGATAGGCACACAAAAGAAAATTCAACTATGACATCATCTAACAAGGATTTTTTTGCTATTACTATGATTAACTATTAAACTCAATTGACTCATCAGTCAAATAGCTTGATTGATCACTGACCTAACTTGTTTAAAAGCCATCTTGTTAAGCTGATTAGTTAATTTCATTAATGAGTAAAAGATAGAATTGACTTAATTTGCATCAGTCAAGTGTAAGATTGACTTATTTGTTAATTGACTTTGATTAGTGTATCAGAGAGAGATGAGACAAACTAAATTGTCATGAGCGAAATGTGAGATGGACTTATTAGCTGCTACACCACATATACTATAACATTTGAGCTTCCATGAAATAATAGCAAAAGCAATAGACTAAATAGATGGCTTCAACATAGACGAAGGGATACAATTAATATGGACAGCTATAGCTTGTTGAATATTTGTAGCACAAGAAACAGAAAGGAAGATGTTAGCAAAGGTTTTGCAATTTTGGTTTGCACCTAGCAATTGCATTTGCTTCCTTGTCTATAAAGCCTTTTCAAGAAATTCCTTTTTTGCATATGAATGGCCATGATTGGTTTAATTGATTTGGTGTATAAAGATGTTTTTTAATTAACTATAATTAACTATTCAGGAAAATTGATCTATCAATGAACTAGTTTCATTGATTGGTCAAGTAACTTGATTCACAGTTAACTTGATCAGCTATTTAGTTGATTTGCTTGAAAGTTTGCAAAATGCTTTTTCGACAAATAATTCTCTACATAATTTGCAATCACTACACACCAAGAGCCAACATTTCTTCGAGGAATTCTATCAAACAGTTTACATGTTTTGCTTGTGCTTCCATATTTTGTATGCATATTCATGAGAGCATTTCAAACCATAATATCTATCAGAAATCCACGTCTTATCATGCTTAGATGAATGTACATATCCTGTTCTAAAGCTCCTATTCTATTAAAAGCACACAAAATGGTCAGAAAGATTGTGTATCTATGAATGTGAATAGGCAAGATTGATTTAACTGATTTGGAGGATAAAGATGACTAATAATTAGCTATGACTAACCATGGAACACAATTAATTCATCAGCCAATTAGCTTGATTGATCGCTGAATTAACTTGTTTGAAAGCTATCATGTTAAGCCAATTAGCTAATACGCCACATACAGTATGACATTTGAGATTCAAATAAGTCTCATGGACACAAATCTGCTATCATGTTAAAGCCATGTAAACATTGATGTTCCAATTCCATGGGGTCATTCTATTTCCATTTTCCCAAGTTCATTTTAGTCCATTATCAAGCACTAACTATTAAATGTTTAAACTAGGTACATGCAAACAGAAATCAGAATTCATAGTATTCATAAACATCTATGCATAAGTACATGTTATCCAACATATTAACACACACATGGTTTTCTAGTGCTATTTTGTTAATTGCCTTTGATCAACAATTCAAATGTCTACAAGGATAATTGTAATTATTTCTTTGTTTTAATTATTATCTACTTAAAGACTAATTAGCAGCTACCTAATTATTTAACTATCCTTGTACACATTTGATCCATCAATCATAGTCAATCAATAAATCTGATTTTACCTATTTTCTAATAGTATTGGCATGCAATTTTCTTGACAAGTCTTCAAAAAGAGCATTAGTCACACACCAATAAGGATTCTCATTTGTAACCTGCCTAACCAAATCATCTTTATTCAATAATATGTGGTGACATACATTAATTAGATATATCTCATCATCTTTCTTATCGGGATGCCAACAACCTTGATTTGTATTTGTCCTTGAGTGTATCTAGATGCCATGAATTATGAATTCTACTTGCATGTGGCTTGGCTGTACAAGTAATAGTAAGTGCTACACAATGGTAGAAATCACAACTCATAGCATCCATAAACACCTATGCACAAACACATGTTATTCAACACATTAACACGCACATGGTTTTCTAGGGCTAGTTTGTTCATTGCCTTTGATTAATAGTTCAAATGTACACAAGGATAATTGTAATTATTTCTTTCTTTTAATTGCTATGCACTTAAAGGATAATTAGCAGTTGCCTAATTATTTAGATATGAGATGATACAAGGGTAAATGAGAAATATCAACTTGCCTAAATCAACATGAATGAAATGTGAGATAGAGCTATTGGGTAATATGCTACATATACTGTGACATTTAAGCTTCAAAGATTTCCAATGAACAGCAAAAGCTTCAAAACTCTCAAATAACATGTAAAGGGCTGAAAAAAATTGATCTGCCAACTGAATGGGGTCATTTTACTTCAATTATCTAGCACTTATTCTTTATTGTTTAATGCAATCACATGCAACCAGAATTCAGAACAATTAGCATCAATACACACCTATGCATAGATACATGCTCTCTAACATATTGATATGCATATGGTTTTCTACTCGCACAATCCTTGAACATTCTTTAGGTACAAGCGCTAGTTTATTAATTGACATTGATTGCTGGATAAAATGTATACATAGACACATAGCTGCACACATGCTTCAATGCACAAATGCATACATACATGCATGGATGTACACATATTTACACATATACATACATACATGATTACACACATACATATATATATATATGTATTCATGTATCCATGGATGCATATATCCATGTATCAATAGATCCCTTAATATATGCACATATTCAAATGACCACATAGACTTGGGGAATGAATATTTATGTGGCCTTTACATGATAGCAATAAATCCTATAAATATGCATATATGCATGAAGGCACATAGCCATCAATGAATCTATGCATTTGCATTTTCATGAGGATTTTAAAACAAACACGATTCAAAAAGCCACTCCCATGGGTTGCAAAAATAGATAAATGCCAATTTACCGATATGAAAATAACTTATGAAATTGAGATCATATATATAAAAAGCAATATGTACAATAACCACAATATGACTAGATGGCTAGCTGGTGCCATCCACAAAAAAGAATTTAAAGCAAATGCAATAGCAATCTATTATATACACACATATATACATGGTAACATAGATACATGCATTCATATATACATAATTACATGCACACATATATACATGCAAACCTCTATGCATGGATGCATACAAAGACTATGTTTCATGGGATTATTAAGAGTTCACTTGCTTTCTATATGCTTCCATGTTTTGCATGTGTGCCTATGAGGACAATAACCACAATATTTGACAATATTCCTCTATCCTTTTTGACAGTTCATTGGTTCCAAAGTTGTCTTTATAGGACAACTGTACATTGCCTCCAAGACTCAGATGAATCCTTGGTATTTCAAGGAAAGATTCGAATCAATAACACTTAAAATGATCTAAACTATGATTTTATAATCAAAGTATCCAAATGCATTGCAGCAATGCGAAAACCAACTTCTATTTAAGATGTACAATGAAAGTAAACAAAAGGAAAAATGCATTTGCTTCAAAGTTTGTAAAGCAATTTCAACAAATTGTCTAGCCATTGTCCAAAATATGGTTTTCTATCAGCATAGTCCTTGAACCTTTTTTAGGTCTAACTACTACTTTGTTAATTGACTTTGATTGAAAGGTCAAAATGTGAAATGTGGCCAAGGATAATTATACTTATTTATCTCTTTTAATTGTTATATATTCAAAGACTAATTAGCAATCCAAACAGCCTTGCCTTTAGTCAGATGCCATTCAATGCATTGATTTTGCATCAATGAATTATGCACCTTCAGCCAGTAGTTTTAATCAAAGTATGCATATGGATTCAGAATCAAACTCTCAAAATAAAAAAGACTAGGTTTAAATTATAAAGTGCAATCAACCACCAAAGGAATTGATTGGATAATAATTGCATTTTTGATATCATGTTATTCCAACAAAGATCTACTTTTGAACCCCAATTGCTTAATTTTTATGAACCATATAGCATATGCCACTCACAATACCCATTTGTAAAGATTGTCCTTATAACAAAAAGCAATGATATGACTACAAGTACAATCAATATAGTGAGAATCTTGAATTAACCTTTTTCTTTTTCTACTATATGCAATTGTAAACAACGGAGAAGGTTCATTCTAGAAACTCACCTTGTACTCTTTTCTTGAAGAAATTGCCATAGCTGGACCGCTACACCACCTCTTTTCTTCCAATCAAAAGCATTGCACCATTTAATAAGCTTTGATTAGAAAACAAAGACCATTTGTTTGTTTTTTTCTAAAAAAATAGCAATAAAGCTCAAGGAAATGACCAAAATGCAAACAACTCCCAAAATTAGAATTGCAATATATAATACTCCCACTGCGATGGATACTAATAGCCAAAACCATTGAAACACTAGCAAGCATTTTTTAGATTCAAGAGACACAAGTATAAATGTAACTCAGATTAACTACACAAACTAGTTGCCATAGGTTAATGTACCACAAATCTTCTAGCAATGAATTTAACTGCTCTTTTGCACGAAGCCTAAAATTATTTTATCAAGCAATATTACTTTACTCCTCTATGGCAACATTGCAATTTGGATTCTAAAACATATTTGACATAGTTTTTTATAACCCCAAGATACAATTCTCTAACTTCCTAAGCATTCAGTCTAAGTTTTCCAACTACAAAATCTCAAATTGTTGTTTGCTTCATATGTCTGTACCTTAAATTTGATCACCAGGTAAAATGTACACAAGGATAATTGTATTTTTCTCTCTCTTAATTACTGTGTATTTAAAGACTAATTAACAGTTACCTAATTAATTAGTTATCTAATGATACAAGGATAAATGACAAATATGGAATTGACTACTTTAACATGACTGAAATGTCACATGGACCTATTAGCTGACACGCTACATATACTGTGACTTTTGAGTGCTTAATCCATCTACATGCAAGTACAAATGACAACCCATAATTAAAATGTCCACAAGGATATTTATAATTATTTCTCTTTTTATTATTATGTATCTAAAGACTAGTTAACAGCCACCTAATTAATTAGATATCAGATGAAAGAAGAGTAAATCAGAGCTACCAACTCCATAAAAATACCAAAGTTAACATGTGAATATCAAGGTGTCCAGATTTAATACTAATTGCATTCCCCATAAGCCCATTTCCTTGAGGAGTTTTGTAGAACAGTACACTTGCCTTATAAATGCTTTCATATTTTACATGTCTACCTATGAGAATAGTAACCACGACATATGAGATAATTTAAATGCTTGCTGACAGAAAATAGGTTTCTACTGCATTCTTTATGCTCCCATTGTTTGCATTTATGCCTACGAGGACAACAACCGCGACTTTTAACACTATCCCTCTATCCTTTATCCTTTGATGACAACAGAAAAGCTCAAAGCAACACACTGTCGACTCATTGTTCAAAAGCTCTCATTATCGCACATATTGACATAATTTTGGTTCCAAAGCCCTCTTTATGGGACCACTTTGCAGTAATAAAAAATATACAAATTTTACAGGGCTCACATGCATGAAGTAAAATGGACAGGAGGATTTCTACATAATTCCTATCAAACGCAGATGAAACCTTCGCATTTCAACAAGAAATTCTAATAGATAATACTAAAAGTAGTTTAAAATACGAATTTATGCCTACGAGGACAACAACCACGACTTTTAATAGAATCCCTCTATCCTTTATGCTTTCATGACAAACGAAAAGCTCAAAGCAACACACTGTCGACTCATTGTTCGAAAGCTATCATTATCGCACACGTTGACATAATTTTGGTTCCAAAGCCCTCTTTATGGGACCATTTTGCAGTAATAAAAAATATACAAACTTTACAGGGCTCACATGCATGAAGTAAAATGGACAAGAGGATTTCTACATAATTCCTATCAAACGCAGATGAAACCTTCGCATTTCAACAAGAAATTCGAATAGATAATACTAAAACTAGTTTAAAATACGAATTTATAATCAAAGTATAAGAATGCCTTAAAGCACTATGAAACCCTACTTGCATTTCTCGTATCAAATAGAAGAAAACAACGAAAACTTACCTTTTCTGACCTAAAACAATTCGTCTCTCACTGTCTAGTGTGCAACTCTACAACTACAAAATACCTTGCTCGGCCACACAATAGAGCACTATGAAATACAACTTCGTTATGCACTTTAATGTAACGAAACTCTCAAAATTAACAAATTATCACTTCAAGTAACTCGTTTCTGGGTCTGGACTCTGCAACTATAACATCTCCTGCTCAGTCGCTATAAACTCTTCCTCAGAACAGACGCTTACAGAACACAAAAACAACACACGGAAAGTAATAGAGATGCATAGCAAGTGATTTAACTCTATATTAAATGACCAAAGTACCCTAGCCACGCGTGGCCTCCAAGCCATTCCAACGCCTTCACCTCGAGCCAGATGCCATTTAACGCATTTAATTTTTATTCATGCATTACGTATGTCTACCCATGAGTTTATAAACTATGCCTTTGCTTAAAATTTATTTAATCAATTTATCACATCGCATTTACACGATATTTTAATGCATTTAATGCATTCTTGATTCGTGCCTCAGCGTAACTTTTAAACTATGCCTTTGCTTGAATTTTTTAATCAATTTATAATTATAGCTCAATTTTAAAAGCGAAATGATTTATAAAGCTACTCGAATGAATAGAAAAATAGATAAATGCTAATTTTCCAATATATAAAATAGCTCTCCAAATTCAAACTATACAAAAAAATAAGTAATATGTTAAATGGCAAAATGTGATTGGCCGATGCTGCCGGTTAAATGCATTCTGGACAATTGGCGTACATGCCTACCAGAGCACTTGCATTGAGTGGAGCTTGGCTTCACACCTGCCAACGAAATTTGCTCGATGGTTTCAAAATCCTTTTTAATCAATGAATTTATTTTGGTGGGAGGAGAATTGGGGGTTGGAGAACTGCAACTTGTGAGTGAGGGGAGGAGGCGCGATTGAGTCCTTCCAATGGTTAAAGAAATTAATCAAAATCCAAATTCATCAGAAAATCCCGGAGAAGTGAGAAATCAATTAGAAGGAGTAGGTTTGGTGCCTTATTGGTTCAACATGGTATAGGGAGCAGCTTTACCAAACACAATTCAAATGCAATCACTGTTTCTTCTGACTGGACCAAATGGTGGTGGCAAGTCAAGTGTACTTAGATCTATTTGTGCAATGACACTTCTTGGCATTTGTGGGTTAATAGTTCCTGCTGAAAAGGCTACAATACTACATTTTGATTCAATAATGCTACTTATGATGTCATATGACAGCCCTGCAGATGGGAAAAGCTAATTCCAGGTGCTCTCTTACATTTTCTTGCTCTCTGACCATACTTTGAACTTCTTTCCTTGCATCAAGACATTCTATTCTTAATAATACCTTTTTGAGTCCACGAAGAATTAAGACAATCTATTATGGAAGAATTCCTTATTTTAGTCTACCAATGTTTGGGGAGTAAGTTATATAGTTACTGGGGAGTAAGCCCCTCCATCCCTAATGCTTTGATGGATTCCCATATCCTGTTAATGATTATCGATTACACCATGTACTATCTCCATATAACCGGTCTTATCAAATGTGCAAAAAGCTTCTTGTGAGTCTATTTGTATACCAGAAGAGTTCTCTTCATTTGGGAGTACAGCCAGAGAATGAATTTGTCAATGTATAGCATAAAGTTTTCACTCCATAGAAAAATATCTGGAATTGATTTGATATGCTTACTCCTCAATGCATAAGGAAAATCCCCTATAGTGAATCAAAGCTGTCAGTGTGAACAACCACTAGTTTCCTTCCTCAGCCTAGTTGGAAGAATTAATGAAGACAACAAATATGATCTTAAATACTGAGTAATTTAGTTTTGTGTGCAGCTATTTAATGTTGAAAAGTCATTATAGTATATTAAAGTTATTTCTTTTATTTTACCTTTATTTATATCAATTTATTTGGATATTAAATAAATTTGAGATTGTGAATTGAATAGATAATAATAGACATTTGTTTCTTTTTTCATCTCAAATAATTATAGTATTCTGCTAAAATGGATTAAAAGTTTAGTAAATAATTTTATTGGAAGTTTCCAAATTACTCAAGATTTTTTTAAAAAAAAACAAGTTCTTATAATTTGTTTTTTTTTAAGTTGAAAAAAATTACTAAATTAGAAACCTTAAATCTTGTCTAAGTTTTAAAGCAATAAATCAAATATATTGATTTTGTTTACTTATTTATTTGTTTCCCCTCATAAATTTTTGGATTTGTGGTTTCAATAAAGAATTTCCTTTAAAATTATTAGCTTCAAAATTCTTTCTTTTATTTTCTTTATTCTTACATTTCTTCACAAAACTGGACTAATAAATTTATAATTATTGAGAGGTTAAAATAAAATATCTTAATTAGATTTACATGTGATGATTGACTTGAAATTTGCTTATAATTGCAAGTAAATTATTAGTGGTTATTTTCAAACTTAGTGTTGTTTTTTTTTAAAAAGCGTTAATTTTTATTTTAAAATCATGCATAGTTGGTAAGAGCCATTAGTTTTAATTATACTTAGTTAATATTGTCTTAATTCATTTATTTTACAAAGGTATGTTAGAAAATATTTAGTTGCTCGGTTTAAATATATCTTCAAAAGAAAAATTATGTTAAGATCATTTAATAAAATTTGTGATCAAGTAAAAAGAATGTTAGTGTTAAACTATTTTTGCAACAAATAATAAGTGTTAGTTTAGAATGTATTCCCAAATTAATTTATAAGGTAAATATTATTAAAGTTATACTTTTTACAACATGGTTAACATTAGTTTATCTTATTGCATAGTAAATAGTAGTAATTAATTCTTTTATAATCAATTTTCAAGTTAAAAAGTATTAGCTTATTTCCCAAAAGTAAATGAAGGGAGTGATTAGTCACTTGAAATTGACTTTTTTTTTTTATTATTATATTTATAATGATTAACACCTCTAATCTGGGTGATCCCACAATAGTGGTTTACAATTTTTGGCCAAATTGAAAACATAAATTATTATTTTTAACTAAATATTCACATTCGGGCACCTATAGCGTCTAAACCGTGAGGAAATTGGTTTTTTTCACAAAACAACATTTAAAAAAAGTGACGCACACTGTATAACGCATAACTTTTTTTCCATGAAAGATAAAATTCTAATTCTTTTGAATTTGGATTTGTAACTCTAATATCTAGTGCTTCCACTTAGTTAGATAGTTTTTTATTGAATATTTATTTTTAATCACGTTTCGAAGTCATACCAATTACAATTCAAACATAGCGCAACCCTATAACGCGTAACTTTTTTTTGTATATATCAAAATTTATTTATTTATTGTTGGATCAAGGACTTCAATATCTAGTGCACTCATATTTTTCAAAAAACAAATTTATAATCTGTTATTTTTCCATATGTGCAGACAAAGACCTTCATTTTCAATGAAAAACCTATGTTTAATAAAACTAAAAAAAAATACATAATAAAACCAAAACATATTAAAATTATATTCGTTAGATAGCTCGTTCCGAGGACTACCTGATTCTAGTTGGGTTTGTGAAAACTCCTCCATTTTCATCCTTAACCTAAGTTTCAAAGCGTAAAAATTTAGGTTTTCAAACTGCTTGAGGGGGAGAATGAGGATGAAGGGGGTTCGGTCAAACCCCTAGGGGTTCGATCGAACCTAGGTTTGGTCAAACCCAGGTTCGGCCGAACCCCCTTCCCAAAAGGGGTTTTCAAATTTTTTTGTCTATGCATGCATTAATTTGGTTCGCTTGAACCTTGGTTCGACTGAACGCTTTTTTGGTTCGTTCGAACCAACGAGTTTGTTCGAACCCCCAAAATAATTTTTTTTTTCCATGGGCTCATTTTTTGTGAGTTTTCCTTCCTCCATCAAATTGTAAACCACTATTGTGGCTTCACCCATCTTATAGACCATATTCTTAAATTGTTGTTAAATTACTATCTTTTCATATAGGAATTGAGTTTTCCTATCTTGTGACTACCTATTAGGGTCACCTTAATTATGTTTAGCATCTTGCTATAGCTTGTCGTAGTGCTTGTGTAAGCATGCGTGTTTATCTATATACCCATATATCACTAGTATACCCTTAATAGGTCTATGTTCCCCAACTTCACCTAAGTGGGTGGCAATCATTTGTGAAACTGTCTGGGGTAATGGGTCCTAGAAAGGGTTGCATACCCACTTTTATAGTATATATTCTTGTTGGTTCATACGAAACTTTTGAGTAGAGGATTGAGTCTAGCTTATACTAGAGTTGTCTTATGATTGCGATTGAGGTTGAGTCATCCTTTTAAAATAAGTGGAAATACCCTATATGGATGAGTCAATGAGTTGGAGTGACTCAAGTTGGCGAACTACGATGCCTCTACGAAATATATACTTAGGAAAGGCCATCGAGCGATGAGCCCCCGAGGAATTAGGTCAGGCCCCTAAGACTGTTCTTCTGAGTCTTGTATGTGACTTGTTATTTTCTCCCAAAATTGTAATCTACCATTGATTTATATAGCTTGTCTTGGTAATCATGTGCTAACTACCTTTGATCTTATGTTTGTGCCAAGTCATGTAGACCTTGCAGATATAGGTATTGAGAGTGAGGAATTTTTGGACATGATGGAATGTAAGACCTGTATGTTAAATCGACCATTGAAAGTAGGTAGACTCTAGCACTAAAAGTAGTGAATCATTTTTATCTTTTAACTAGTATGATCAATGACTATAATTGTAAGTGGTGAATTGAATTGTTTTTGTCTTTTAAATAAATAAAAGAAAAAGTTTTTTTTTGCAAAATTAGTAAAGTTTTTGTTGATCATTAGGTTGTTTACTATACATAAAATGTGGGCATGACACATACTTCTAGGTCCCCCTAGGTGCACCACACACAATAATAAATTAAACATTATGCAAGGTGTACAACACCTAATTCCTTACAAGAGGACACTTCTCTTGGGGGAGAGGAGATGATTTTTGTGTTATGGGATCCTTCTTAGTCAGCTAGCTTAGTGTCCCTTTGTTCAGTTTCAAATCCCATCTCCCCTCCTCCATGGACCTATTCTTATTGAGCTTATTTTTCCTATTCCACCTCTTTCTCTACATGTTCTTTAGTTATGGTTTCCTCAATAGGAACTTCTCTTTGAATCTTTCCTTCCTCTAGCACTACCTCTTTTGTTATTTTTTTTATTGGGTGCTTCTTCCTCTCAAACCAATGGTTCATCTTCTTGAGAAGGAAGAGGGGGAAGTTCATGTGGAGGAGAAGGTGGAACTTGAGGTGGAGGAGGTGACAATATATCAAGAGGGGGAGAGGGTGGATGATATGGAGGAGGAGATAGAGGAGGAGATGGAAGAGGATCGTATGGTGACATTGGAGAAGGAGGAAGTGATGGTAGAGGGGATTCATGTGGAGGGGAGGAAGAGTAAGTTTGTTGGGCCTCTCTCTGATCAACTCTTTCTTGGATAGTTGCTTTGGTCCTTTTTCTTCTAACCAAAGTTTCTTATTCCTCTATATTCT
>VDFB02197384.1:0-10001 GCA_007258455.2 Sequoia sempervirens | reverse complement strand
TGCAATAAAGAGCCTATAACTCTGGTTGATATGCAGAGTGGTTGTGTTATATCAATTATGTAGTGCATTCAAGCACAACCCATGTTTAATGGGCTATTCTAGAGAGTGATCAAGATTTTCTAAACCTTATGAATGTTAATTGACATATATTTGCATAATCTCAAATTTCTTCAGAAGCTTTTGAACTATCAATGTATCCTATATAGGGTTTAGAATGATTTCTTTTAATTAAAAAAATAAATAAATGATGTATTTCTCTGTAATTAGATAATGTGGAGATCTCCTAAATCTGCCCTAGCACACTATCCTCTTTGGCACTATATTCATTACTACAACTACTAAGGTTTTGCATTTGACATCTTTAATATCTTCATGACCGTGGATTTTAAATAGATCTCAGTATTTTCTTTAATCCTTTTCATGGTAACCCTTGAGTTCCATAATCCACCTTCAATCTCTTCTAAGAACAGTGTCTTAAGCTAGACTGCAGAGTATGCATATAAAGCAAGTCCTTCATACCTACCATTGTTCCAAACCACTCACTGCCTTGCTTAAAATTTTGCCTCCATAAGCACAATAACATGTTTTAAAATCATGGTTGCTAATGATTGACCATTAAGGTCACCACTTTCATCATGAAAATACAATGAGATTTTTGTCTTCAAACTCAAGGCATTATGCAAGATAACATTGTGAATTTTTTGTTGTGTACGATTTGATTTTCTTGCACATTTACTGCTTTGCTAACTTCCTTTAAGACTGGGTATTGCACCCTCATTTGCAATCTCAAACATCTCACTCACTATCACTTAAAGATTCCTTTTATGAGCATCCTTCTATAAAATAAACTATGCCCTATAGACTACCTCCTTACTACAGGGGACTCATTGTTTCATGGTATTGTAGTTCTTAAGATCCTTCAACCTTATTGACACTACTTCACAGTCCACAAGGTATTATTCACTATTCTCCCATCTTTGATGAGTCTCAAAACACTGCTCAAACATGCAATCCACTACCTCCATTATACATTAATGGCTAAGAAGAAACATTGAAAGTATGATTACCACTGTTACTTCATTTGGACAGTCATTCCCTGATTGCATTTGCCTTGTCTAATACTACCAAAAGCATTTGAAAAACCCTTAAGGTCAGCAAGGGGGTAAGGAAACTCACTGTTAAAATCTCCACTTTACTATGCAAGGTTTGAGCTTTATTATCTTATCACTGCTTAGCCTCTTTTTGACTGCCACATCTCAAGTGATTGTCATTCTTCTTACCGTAGATTGAATTTACAAATGTCACTAAGCTACATAGTGTGCTTGTTATTAGCTACAATCTTTAGATTGCAATATTTTGTTATTAGATACAGTGTCTCAATGTTTCTGGTATTGCAACCTCACTAATCCACTAGAGTTATTGTTTATGTTTCTATGGAGGCCTAGGGTTTGTACCCTAATCATGCTCTTAACAATGCTTCTATTGTTTTATTAGGCCTTCAATGTTGAGGGCCCTAGGATAAGCTTTCTTGTCATAAGAAGCACACATTGCATCTCTTTAACTAAAAGGATAACCAGATTGACATTAGCAATGATGATTCCTCGACTTGCTGCTCCTGTAGGTCACTTGTTCTTTACTAGCTCGCTACCTCCATCATTGTAGGAAGTTTCCATGCATCAAGTTCAATATTCGACATTTTAGGAGTCTTTAATGGTTGGAAAATCATAGTAAAATCACAATTTAATAAGCCTTTGGAATTACTATTTTAAAGCGTTTTTGGGGTCATTAACTCTCGTAATTATCTTCTCTTTGCAGGGTGGTTGCATGCCAAATTTTTTTGGTGTAAAATATCAGAATTATTAGATTTTGTTACCTATCTATGAATAAAAAATATTGGAGTGTGAGTTTGATATTTTTTGAAGATCTAAATAGTCAAGCTTGGTAAAGAAAAATCATGTCAGATAATATTAGTCCAGAACAAAATGAAGAGACACTTAATAGATTGTGGGCTAGATTGAAAAGAAAGGGTGATGGGAAATGTTATTGTCCTTGCAATAATTGCAAGGGCTTAAAGACGAGACAACTTTTAATCACAATAGTTGAGAAACATTGTAGGCAGGATGGTCACGTTGAAGGGAGGAATGATTATCGTCCATTGGTAAGTTCATTATATGTGTTTATATTGATTGAATTTGTAAATGTTTATATCGTTTTAACATTTTATATATATATAATCACTTGATCATGATCATGGTTTATTTGTATCTATCATTATTATAAAGGTGGGGCACCCTAGGGCAGATGATATGGATTATCACGGCCCGGATAATGTGGTTTTGCAAGCAGACGAACATGAAGCTGTGAATATCGAATATGAAGTTAATGATCCTATGGAAGAAGATGATCATGCGCTAGAAAAAATAGTTGAAGATGATGGTGCAAATACATTGATTCATGACACATTTAGTGGCAGAGTTGATCATGATGATCAAGATGACTTTGATGATGTTCATGATTTACCTGTACTTGAGAAGGCATATGAGCCCCTTTATGAAGGCTCCCAAACAACTCTTCTCTCTGCTGTATTGTTGCTGTTGAACTTGAAGGTTATGAATGGTTTATCAAACATAGCAATCTCACGGATGTTAAGGTATGTCATATATGTCATCTTTTTTCATCTATTTTAATTGTTGTTAGTTCATCACTAGTAAATAAAGAATGAAATATATACCATTAATATTCTTTATATGAAAAAATTATTTTTTGTTGTAGATTGATTGGTGAATTTTTGTTACCACTATCAAATATTTTACCTCGCTCATACTGAGATTCATGTGCCATTATGAAAGATATTGGAATGGAGTATCAAGCAATAGATGCATGTCCCAATGATCATATTATATATCATAAACAACAGGAATTTGCAACAAAATACCCGGAATGTTATATCAGTAGATATCGAACAAATCAACTAAAAAAAAAGGTTCCTCGCAAGGTTCTTCATTATATTCCCATTATTCCACATATGCAACGATTATTTAGGTGTGAAAGCTTAGTGCAATTTATGGATTACCATGCATGGAATAGAAGTGGAGATGACATTCTTCAAATGCTTGTAGATGGTTCTGCATTTAGGGACATGGAGGAAAAATGGACACACTTTAAAGAAGAACCTCGTAATCTCAGGCTTTCATTGGGAGCGGACGGTGTCAATCCATTTGGAGAGCTGAGATCTATTTACTCAGTGTGGCCTATTTTTGTTATCAACAATAACATTCCTCCATGGATGTCAATAAAGAGGGAGCACATAATGTTGTCAATTATTGTTCCAAGTATTTGTTTACATCAATTTTCTTTAACGTAGTAGCATTTGTCTTATTTGTTGCATAATGACTCCTATATTTTTTCTATCCAATAGTCATGTACATTAATTTCTATATATATCAGAATAAAATGGTTATAATAATTATGAAAATGTTTATGTTCATTCAACTAGATAAGTACCAAGTTAAAGATATGAATGTATATATCGAGTCTCTATCAACGAAAGTTACTAAAGTTATGGAATGGCGCCACTATGTATGACGCCTGACCAAATAGGACAAAGACAATTTCAATTCCATGCAATGGTTATATGGACAATTCATGATGCCCCGTGGCTAACACATTTTTAGGTATGTTATAACGCTTGATCAAGACTTCTTTAATAATATTTAATTTGATGAAGTAGATATCATGCATTTTTTAAAATACCTATTCATTATATATAATTAATAAAATTGACATATTTAATCCAATTATATATCATCTTGCATGTCTTCAAACAAAGGGAAAATTTGCATGTCCAATTTGTGGTCCAAAAATGAAATCTCGTCGTTCAACAAGTTTAGGAAAGCAGGTGTTTGATGAGTATAGGCACTTCCTCCATAGAAATCATAAGTATCGAACTACTAAAAAACATATTTTCAATGGGAAAGAGGAGACCACATCAAAACTACGAAGAATGACACCTCGCCTATAGAAGTTGGAATATAATAGAATTAATCGTCAAGGTTATAAGACGATCAAATTTTATCTATCATATATATGATATGTTTTGAATTTATATTTTAATTATATTGTGTCAGGCTTACTCATGTTGTAATTGAAAATGATTGTCATTGTTAATTTGTTTAACTTATATGTTTCAGAAGGGTCACAAGGCATTAATGGCTGACTTCCACAGGGACTGAAAAGTTATCCTAGACAATTTAGTAGGTTGCTCTACTATGAGAAGCTACAAATTGTGCATTTGTTTGATACAATGCATATCGTAAAGAATATAATAGAAACGTTATGGAAAATATTGGATGGAAGGCATGACAAAGAAAAAAATGTCAAAATTTGTAGTGACATTCAGGAAGCCAATCATGCAATGAAAAATGTCATTCAATTAAATAGTGATGGAGACCAAATTAATATAAGCGCCCTTCCTTGGTTATTAATGGAGTAGCAAAGCAATGCTATAAAAAGAAGTCATACAAAAAATTCGATTTCCCACGATTTGTTGTGAACATAAACAATACAATAACAAAGAAAGGTGAATTTGGGTCAAGGATGAAAAATACGATTGACATACCTTCATTAAGGTAATTATTCTCGTATATTATATACACTTGTATAATGCATGCACTTTTAGTGTATTGTGTTTACTACTTTTGGAAAAATAATGAAAAGATCATTTTATAATTGTTGCAAACATTATCTACCTCTATCTCTCCTAGACAACTTTGACAACACCTTCGCTGCTATATATGATCTTGAAAATACATGAGGTAAGTAGCCAGATTTTTCAATTCATAGGCAAATCTTATAATTGTCGCTTGTTTTACTTGTTATGTAATATAATCGTATATTTTGTTAAATCTCATAATATATTTGTGCCTTGAATCACTTGTAGATGGTCACATCTAAAAAAATCCATAAAGAAGATATAAATTATTAGAGGAGAAAAATTTCTCATCTAATGTGTGAAATGCAAAAAGTGTCTACTTTCAACATTTTTCAATGCACAAGAACACTACCTCATACACCAAGTTGAGGAGATTGAATTGTGTGGACCTGTACACACAAGGTCAATGTGGATGGTTGAGAGGCACTTGAAATTTTTGAAGGCTTTGGTTAGACAAAGAGCACATCCTGAGGGTTCTATGGTGGAGGGATATATGGTATACCAAACCATGGTGTACATTAGTGAATATCTTTCTAAGTTTGTAGCAAAGATCCATGTAGATCGCATTTGGGATCCCAACTCCATTAACAAATTCGAAGGGGAGTACCTGATGGGGAAAGGTAGATTGAGGAAAGTGAGAGGTAATTATAAGATGGTCATGGAGATTAATTGGAATACATTTTACATATGGTTTTTATGTATATTGTACTTATTTGATTTTTAATCTTCAATATACATCAATTATAAATTAAGGTCATATACTGTGGTATTTAACTAATTATATGTCATTTGTGAATTTCAATTTTTTTTGATATAGTTGGTCAAGAGTGGGATGCACTACATTTGTACGTCACCAACAATCTTGATTGGATGACGGTATGGATTGAACGATGTCAACAATCTGGTCGTGCATTAACATGGGAAGGTGTGGCTTCATTGGTTAAAGAAGCTCATCGTAATGAAGATTCCAATATTACACAAAGGGAAATTGATTTAGCATATAGTTTAAGAGATAAACAGGGACATATAAATATATTAATCACCCATATTATTTAATTATTTTCAAGTATATTGATGTATATATATATATATATATATATATGTTGCGATTGTTTTCTTTGTATACATTCGGCCAAGAATAAATATGTTTATCAATTGACGATATTGCAATAATTTTTACATGTTTGACATATTGTAGGTGAAACACCATAAGGCTATGTGGTGCAATGGTCATAAATTCTGAATCAAAATGTTGGATGATATGAAGAAAACTTGTTATTCTGGTATAATTGCAGTCTTTCAGGTGAATAATGTTTCATCTAGAAACGACATACATCTAGAAGTCCCAGAAAATCGATACTATGGGATTTTGGATGATATACTTTAGTGTGAATTTAAGTCCTTTAGATTAATTATGTTCGTCGTCCTATGGTACAGGCTACAATTAAATGAAAATGATCCTGAGAGAACTGTTATTGAACATGATAATGGATTTACCATGGTTAATACAAGGTTGATCGAGTGAGCTGGAAATGAGCCCTATGTTCTTCCAAGCCAATGTGAGCAAGTATTTTACTCAAAGGTTAGGTAAACTGGGTTGGTCATTTGTTGTTAGACATGATCCAAGAGGAAGCCCGGTAAAGTATAATGTGGTGGAAGAAGAAGATACTGAAGAACTAGAATATGATGTAGATGATGATCAGGATCAACAGTTAGTTGATGATGTCCCTAATGAAGATGTCGAAGAGGAGGAACTAGATCATGATGATGTAGGAGTTAATGTTCATGAAGATGATATCTGTGTGGATGATGACATTATCGAAATTGATATCGATGAAGATGATGATAATATGACCAATCCTTACAATGTCGAATCTGGATCGGATGATACAGACCAAGAGTTGGATGAAGAAGAAGATCAATGACATTGAAATGTATAAGTTATGCGATTATATTATCAATTTGATATTAATTTCTTGATAGAATTATATTTGACTTATGTGGTTACATAATTAATTCATGATGTTTTTAATTTTTATGCCATTACATAATTAATTTAATGATGTACTTTTTCATGTTTGAAAGGTCAAAAAATTAAAACATTTCAATAGTGATGTTAACAACCTTGAAATTAGTGTGTTTTATGTTTCATGTGATCATAAAAGATTAAAAAGTCAGTTGTAGAGGTGGTTGTTCAATTGTTGACATGTATGTTGGTTCTTTTTACAATGTAACCATGTTTGTCTTCTAATCTACCTATGGAATTGCCAATTCCAATCGAAGGCAGCTCGAAGGACCTGGACCAACTGACGAGGACTTTAAAACCCTCCTACACGTCGGGCTCTGCAAGACCCAGAGGGTGATCCCTTAATATGTTTACAACCTCTGCACCATTATTATAAACAACATTAACAATAGCAGATGATCTCACTTAATAGCTCAACACAATAAGATAATATCAACTAGAATTGGTTGTTCATAGACAATATCAACTATTTGGAGTGTGAGATAACTAAACACAATCCATTGTATAAGATAGTCAATGATTTCCAATTTGTAGCAAGCTCTAGGCAAAGACAAACAAATACTGAACTACACTAATAATTACAACTTAGATTAGTGTCATATATCTATTGCAGGAGTCAAATTCATAAGCATCTAGAGGTTTATAATAGATTTAATACATCACATATAAGATCCCTGACAATATTACATTACAATTTCATCAGTATGCATTCTAACCCAGGACTACTTATCAAATCATTATACAGCACATATCCGCCTATAATCCCATTCAAGCATTTTGATTAATTCATTGAATTAAAGCGAAAATAAAATCATACACACCACAACAGTGAGATGGATAAAACAACCCTTAGTTATTTCATTCAAAGTTCAGATGTGCATGTACAATGGAGAGACAGGAGCTCGAATTTTCATTTCAACTCAAATGCTAGTATTGTTATACAACATTAAATCTCTATGAACTCAAAACCTATTATAGAATGACTCAAAACCTAAATTGTATTTCCCTAAAACCATCAGACTTTACAATTCGCTCTGCAACTTCACCTAAACTTGACAAAAAATATCTAACTTGCTAACATGTACTTCTGGCCTTGAAATCCTTCTTATAGAAAATGAAGGAGCAAACAAGCACCGGGCCAGAAAGTACACCTATCACCAGTCAATTGGAGCACCTGGTGATATTCAAAAATTTGTTACAACAACCACCACCTTGAAAAATATTCTTGTTCATCATATCAGTTGAGGAACGTTGATGCAAAAAACCACAAGAAAACTGCACCGAGAAAGCCGTTAACACAAAACTGGAACCGTTGCAACCGCATCATCTGATCTACCACTTGTTAGTAGTTCACTCCTTTCACTCCTCCTCATTCAAATATTTAGTTACCCAATTCTAGTACTCATCATCAGTCAACCAATCAAAATTGATTACCTCATCCACCTTGGTATTATAAGGTGTGTATTTTACTGCTACTTGATTCGTATCCCTTTCAAAAGATTCCAAAAATGAGCTGGTACTAATGATTTTGTCCATACAACTCACCAACAAATCATAGTCTGAGTCATCACAAATTGAATTGATTTGATCATTGATGGGCTCACTTGCTTGAGCCTGCCATTGTTGAAATGACCTGATTTTCCCCTGCTCATCAATTATATCAGGTAACAATGTGTTACCCCAATCATTGAAATTCTTCACCAGTTCCCTAATCTTCCTACTCAAGTCATCTGGTAAGGTCTAAAAACCTTGCAATAATTTTACTAACACATGAGTAGGCTTTAATGATTGGGGCCTATTATTTATATCAAACCTTGAGGCCTTATACATGATATCCATATCACTAGCCCTAGGGATCCAATTTTCAATTATTGGTATCGCTACTTCCTGATCCCTATCAATATTCTTTATTGTTGCTAACAACAAAAAATATAAAGAATGTATAGATAGAAATTTTCTATCAACCTTTTCATTTAAATGCCTCAAAACAGTAGTAACAATTTCTTTTTGCTTTAAGAGAGATCCCTCGTCACTTTTCATTAATGATGCTTGCAATTCATCAATTTTTTGCAAGAGCCGCTTCTTTGTAGGATCGACAGAGCACTCTGTTTCTTCTTCAACTTCATCTAAAGAAAGGGTGAGGACAAGATTCTGACTGGGAGATCCTGGTGTGGAAACAATTGGAGAAGCAGGAGGCACTGACCCTGCTGTGGAAGGTAATGTATTGGTTCCTAGAGTACTTGATGTCTCCCCAATCTACTTATACCTAAACCTCTCCACTTCAGTTTTCAACTCAACATTTTTCTGCTGCATGGTTCTATACTCCTCAATCAAAAGGTTATATTTTTCCATTAAGCTCTTCCTTTCAGCTTCCTCCCTTTCAGTAGTCTTTTGGGACAATTTGGCCACATTCACAGTCAAATTAGTGGCCTTAGTGGTTGAGGTCTCTGAAGCTCTCTTTATTATCAATCCTCCCTTGAAATTTGGATTAATATTAGAAACATCCAATTTTCTCCCTTGTGGGGCCAATGCCCAAATTGCCAGAGTTTCATATTTCTCACTGAAAGCAAAGTTTTGCAATGCTTCCTTGACCTCTTCTTCAGAGTCTTGAAAGGGATTCTTAGACTTCATAATAACATTAAAGGCTACTGCATCTGCAATGTCCCATTCAGGCAGAATTAATACACTAGCCTGACTCACCAGTTTTCTTCCTTCTTCAGGAGTGATGTTCTTGAATTCTTCCATTAATTCATCTTTTACCTCCTCATCATTCTTCTGGTTTGACTTGTCAGGCCTTAGTCCTCTTCTCTTCCTACATTTATCTTGATACTCTTCAAACTTCATCCTCCATACCAATTGCAAGAATACAGGAGTTTATACAAATGTATTGTCATCTAGAAACTCCTTGCATGCCTCCATTCTTGCATCTTGTACACTTTTACCTTTCATATCTAAATCAGATAAAACTAATTCAGCTGGCCTAGGAGGGGAAAGCATACCAACTTCCATGTCTTGATCAGTAACAATAATCTCATCCATCAAATCCTCCTGTGGTTGATCAATTATTTGCCTCTTAGGGCTTGGCTCGAATGGTGGTGATAAGGGATTGTCTTTCGGTGATGATTTTAAATCAATAATTTTGATTGCCCTAGGAACTTTGAATTTTGGACTTAGTTGTGGAGGCACTTTCATAATTTGTTTTCCTTTTCTGTCCACTTCTTCTTCATCACTGCTACTATCCTTTTTCCTCCTGTAAATGGGCCA
>VDFB02197383.1:0-23737 GCA_007258455.2 Sequoia sempervirens | reverse complement strand
GGATAAATTAAGTGTCCAAATTGATGTCTACAGATGGGTATGGCTATAATTAGGGAGGCTACAAACTTGCGTGCGATGTTGGATGTTTATATGACTGCCTCTGGTCAGATGATTAATGAAGGTAAATCCTCCATCTTCTTCTTCAATACTCCTGGTTGATTCAGAGGAGGATTGCCAATATCTTGAGGTTTCAGATTGGGTCCCTCCCTTTGATCTATCTTGGAATTCCTATTTCTGTTAAAAGGATGCCCAGGGAATCGTGGCAGAATATTCTGGAAAAGTTTCGGACAAAGGTTAACCATTGGACCCATAGATGGTTGTCCTTTGCTGGTCATGTTCAGTTGATCAAATCTATGGTTCAAGCTCTCCCCATCTACAGATGTATGCTCCAGGTGGCCCCAGTTGGTTTTCTTCAGGAACTTGATGCTTTAGCTAGACAATTTTTATGGGCAGGTAACTTATCATCATCCAAATGGAGCTTGGTTAGGTGGGAGCTTGTTTGTAGCCCAAGGCAATATGGCGGTCTTGGATTAAGGCATTCATCTTTGTCTGGGGTTGCACTTGCTGCCAAACTGTACTGGAGGTGGTGTGTGGAGCAGGATCAGACCTGGGCCAAGATTTTACTTCATAAATATTTTTCAAGGATCCCTCAGATGGATATTCCCCACTATCCCTTAGTGGGGAAAGGATCGATGATTTGGGGTACACTCAAGAAAGGGGCTGCTCTCGTTAAGGATGGTTTATTTTGGATCTGCAAAAGTGGGTTTGAGGCTTAATTTTGGTCAGATTCTTGGGATGGTTTTCCTCCCATTGTTTCTCAGTTTCCTAACCTATTGCCCCTGTGTCAAAGATTCATTGAGGCTAGTTGGGACAAGGTGAGAGAATTTAAGTCTGTGTTTTCTCATGGTCAGTTGATGACGGCTAGGTGGAAGAATCCTGAGGAGTGGCCGATGGTTGGTATGGAGGAGGAGTGCACGAAATTGCGAAGCATCCTTTCTAGTAGGAGTTGTAGTTCCCTTCCAGATGGAGATGTTTTATCTTGGTCTCTGAGCCCTAAGGGCATTTATACTATTGCCTCTGGTTATCAGGTGTTGTTATCTCACAAGCTGGACGGGGTGGAGGTTCAATGGTGGAAGAGAGTTTGGAACAAGTTTTCTTGGCCTAAGTGTAACTGCTTCAGTTGGACTCTGGCCTGGAACAAGTGTTTGACTTGGGACAATATTTAGAAGAGGGGATTTCAGGGACCATCCATGTGTGTTTTGTGTGGGGATGGGGAGGAGGATTCTGCTCACTTTTTTTTTCATTGCCCCTTTGCTTTGAGGCTGTGGCACTTGTGGTGGGAAGTTTGGAGAGTTCCTTGTGTTCATGCTTCCTCTCTAGTGGATTTCTGGTGTAGTCTGGGTAGACCTCCTGCTATGACATCTTTCTTACAAGATGTGTGGTATGTGGAGCCTACTTTCCTTCTATGGCAGATTTGGCTGGAGTGGAATCGTAGAATCTTCTGAGGTGAAAAGTTGGTTATTCAACAGATTTGGCAGAGAATTATGGGTATGATTCAGGAGATAGTGGAAGCGAAGTGTGAGGTGGTGTATCCCTTGGAGAAAGAGGATGCTAAGAAGGTGGAGAGATTGGGACTTCAGGAGTTGTCTTTAGCTTCAGCTTGTGTCTGAAAGGGAAGGCAAGCTAAATAGAAAGTCATGAGAGTGGGTAAATGGCTTCCCCCTCATGGTGGAATTCTGAAGATTAATACTGATGGTTCCTCAAAAGTAAATCCTGGGCCTGTTGGAATTGGCGGAGTTGGTAGAGATTCTATAGGATCGATGATCTTCTTCTTCTCTATTTATGAGGGGATGAAGACTGTCAACCTTATGGAAGGTCTGGCAATATTCTTTGCTCTTGAACGAGCTTATTCTTTGGGGTGGAGAAAGGTTATCTGTGAGTCTGATTCATAGGTTTTGGTTAATTTTCTTAATGATCGGAAGGTGGCTGATGCCAGTTGGCAGTTAGCTAGGTTGGTGCAACAGATTCTACAGATTAGTTCCTTGATGGAGGAGGTGTCTTTTGTCCATATTCTGAGGGAGTGGAATAAGGTAGCGGATTGCTTGGCGAAATGGGCTTCGGAGCATCTTGATGGTTGGAGGATTCAGGGGTGGGATCAAATTTCCCAGGAGCTTCGCCATGATTTGGACAAGATTATTGTGGAGGATGGCGATGGGATTGGTGATGGATGATGTTGGTTCTTGCTTTGTTTTATTGTATCTTTGCTTTCCTGGGGTTTAGGCCCTTTGCTTTGTTGTAATGCTCTTTTCTGATTATCAATAAAGTTTTTACCCCTTTTTTAAAAAGGGAATGAATTGATATTCCTTTATCCAAGTTCTACAAGGATGATGCTATTTATCTATTGAATGTTGGAATGATCTAAAATAATATAGGTTCCTCTCTGGTCAAATTTTAAGTTAAAATAATACAATGCATTTTATCTTACACATGACAACTAGGATTATTATATCTAAATCTTGAGTAAGCATATGATTCTATTTGAAAATGATGATTGTTAGAGTTGATGATTGAACCCCACATCTCCCAAAAGTTACCTACAAGAAATTATCCTATCACAAAGAATTATCAAAGCAAGATGATATGCTCTAACAACTTGAGAAATTTTATTGATGCAATAACTTAAATGAATGATTACAATGAAAGGTGGTTGCTTATAAAGAAATAAAGAAAATCCTAGATGAGGGTTTGATTAGATCGATACAAGTGTCATCATCTAATGCAATGAAACAACATGCTCTAAATATAGCTCAATCAAATAATAAAAAAAAAATTCCTAAGTTTAGCTTAAGTCATTAAATTAAAAGGTGTCTAATAATTAATTAATGATTAATTAATTATCAGGTGATGACCTATTTATTTCAACATATGATTAAATCTTGAGTAAGCATATGATTCTATTTGGAAATGATGATTAAGTAGGAACTCTTCATGCATACATTAAAAAAAGAATCTAAATACACTAGGATTGTTTAAATGGGATTATATAGGATGTAAAATTTCATATAAAAAAGTTGATGATAAAGATTATTTAAGGTCTCAACATATGAAAATGTAATAACTAGAGAATAATGTGTTTTAAATCATTTATCAATGAAATTGATAAATTATTTGTAGGAATTTAATAGAATTTATAAATATTATTCATTTATCTTCCCTCTTTTTCTTTTTCTTCTACACATGTGAGTATATTTTTGGTTGGAGGAGCAATAGGTTCATTGCCCCTTTCATTAGAATTGGTATAAGGATTCTATCATCATCAATCAAATATTGGATCTTTTGGTTAAGATTTGAAATCCTTGAGTTGAATGGCCAAGTGCCCTATGATAATTACAATACATGGGTTAATAATTAAAATGTGGGGTAGAGAGAAATATTCATCCAAAGATTAAATGGATGGAAAAGTAATTATTTGGCCTCTAAAATATTTGGCAATATAAAACTGAGGGAAGTAAAAGTTTCTTTCCCTTGATTTGTAGTTGAAACTATATTGAACACCTCACAAGATTAATGAGTATGGAATATACTATGCATTGAATATTCAATTCTAAGATGCATGGATATAACATAGCATTGGGTCACATAAAGTATTATTGGGGATTTGGATCATTGCGTAAAGTTATAATATCTTTCCTTAGAATTTATAATTTGTAAAGCATAGCTGTTAATTTTTACATTGATGTTTAAATTAAATCCAAATAAAATCATAGATGGGAGAATTTGATTTAGGGATTTAGATTGATAATTTTTTTTTTTAAAATACAACAAAAAGGATAATTAGGGTGGAAAATTAGGAGATAATGCAATAGAAACAAAAGATCAATCAATAAATGCTAAATAGATCTAAGTCTAAAAATAAATAAGAGAATTTATAAAATATCAAAACTAGAAATGAAAAAGTGATTAACAATTCCCTAGGGGTAAAATGTATGTTGAATTAAAATATTTAGGATCAACAAAAATATATAGGGAAATAAAGTGTTTTTTTTTTTAATTTATGAAAATCCTATTTTAATTAGGGTTTAGTTATGTAATCAAGAAATAAATAGAATTCAAACCTAAACTAATAGAATTGAGATTGAAATTTAATTATAAATTGAAAAGAGGATAAATAGGGATTATTTCTTATTGATTTTTCTATGTTGATGAACGTTGGTTCTATTATTATGTTATGAAAGATGAATGAATTTGGGAATATGAAACTAGATCTACAATTTTTGACTTGTAACATATCTAGACTAAGGTCTACATCGGTGTAAGACTAGAATACACATGGAATCTAGTTTAAGATGGTTTTCCTCTATATGATTTTTTCTTTATGCCATAGATATTTCTTATGTTGGTATGCACTTCTATGCACTCCTTTCTTTGTACCTAGTTTTGAATAATGAGTTATACTAAAAACCATAGTGGGGTGTTTTATAAATAAGAGGGAAAAAATTGACCTCCTTGATGGTATTCAAGAATTTTTTGTTTTTCCTACCTATTCCTAGCATCTGATGTTAGTGGGAACATTGTATTATGTGTATGTTGAGATGCTAGATGATCACATTTTGGTATTATTGTGAACTATGTCTTGATTCATCATTTTCACTATGGTTGTTTTATTATTATACTTAGTGTAAATTGTATTGAAGTTCATTTGTGCTATGTTGCCAAGTCCCTTGAAAGAGGTCAGATGCATTTCATTATGGAGGTGTTCTTGATATGCATGCATGATGCGAGCTTTCCTAAGTGATTGTTATTATGTCCTGGTTTGTGAACATGTGCATTACTATTGATGTTGTAATTAAATGCTATCATGAATGCTATCAATTAAATGTAATGAATTTGTGGATATGATGTTTTATACCATTGGGTAATTATGTGATGTTTCAGCTACACATATATAATATATATATGGAGCAAGTACTCTTGATGTGTTCGTTGAGTGGTTATAGGCACTAGGTATTTCTCCACCTAGCTCCACAATTTTGAGTATACCCCAACATTGGTTATAAGGAGATACCACATTGACCATTAATTATTTTTCCTTACCCATCGTACTTGATCCGAGTGTGAGTCCCTAGTTATTTTACTTGTGTTGAACCAGATATCACCATTGGTATGATTCCAAATATCGTACCCCTTTTTGTGGACGTCTAGTGAATGGGTGTTTGATATCTTCTTCTATTTCCATAAATTTAACTTCAATTATGCTTATATGGATTTAATTGTGAATTTATATGTTGAATGATAACTAGGAATGGATTTAATTGGTTATTTGAATTTTGGGTGAATTTGAGGGAGTTTCAAATTAAAGAAATAGAAATATAATTTATATTAGTTTTCAATTATGTTTTGAAAAAGGGTAAAATAGGAAAAAGCATTCATTTTATGAACATTATATTTTATATTTGTGAAGAAATTGTGTGAGAAAAAACGCTCTTTTGGGAAAAAATATGTTTTGTTGATTGAGAGGGCAATTGTAGGAGGAATTCAATGAGGTTGGATTCATTGGATTAGAGATTGGGAAGGGAGTGTTTTTTCTAGATCTCATGAGCTCTTGTTTGGTGTGTGTGATGTACTCTTCATTTCATAATTTGACCAAGTGCGAAGTATTTCTCTCGTTTCTTTCAATTTTTATAAATTTCTTTCAAGTTTGTATATTGGAATAGGGTTAGGGGAGTGTAGAAGACTCCCAAAGCATTTTAGTTCATAAAATTTCATGGTATTTTATTTGTTTTATGTAGATTTTTTTAGGAACTATGTAAAATGAATATTTTATAGTTTAAAAGTGGTATTGGAAACTTTTTTTACAAAGGGTATTTTTAGGTTTTTGAATTTTGAAACTTTTATTTTCAGTGAAATTTTGATGGTGGTTTGGGAAATTTTCTAGTTTTGGGCAATGTTGAAATGCTAAGAAAATTTGAAAGTTTTCAATGAAATTAGAGCTTTTAGAATGTTTGGACAAAGATGTACTTCGTTAAATGTGGAAATAAATGTTGTGGAAAGATGTCATGAAATTTGGGTCAAATTGAAAAAATTGTGCATTATTTTTCACATCTTTATCAAATGTAGAATCGTGTTGAGTTTTTGGTTTGGTCATTGAGTGACCTAGTTTGTAGGTTGGTAGCCTACCTAATTATTGTAAGAAGTATTGTGGTATTCCATATGATGGATTCTTGAGGCCATTGTTATGGCTCTTGTTACTTTCTCCCATGGAGTTCATTGTTGTATGTTGGAGTATTATCTTACCTAAATTCCATATTGTGGAAGTGATTCCTTATTGCACTCTTAAATTCCATGTATACTTCGTGTCTTATGTGATTGTTATCCTATCTACCAACTATCTTGTGTGAGTGTGATTAGGCCTTGTGACCATCTCATATCATGGTGCGAGTGGACTTTGGTTTCATGTGGTAGGGTGGTGTAGAAACCACCATTGGGGTTTGGAGGATTGAGGATCAAAGGCAACATAGGAATCTCCTTCTCTCCTTGTTCTTTATGTATTTTAGTTAGTTCAATTCAATGTTAGATGGTTATTAAAGGAAATTTCATCCCTATATTTATTTAATTATAAATATTTGTAAAAGAACCTAGATCTCTTTTGAGATGGATTGTATCCAAGTATAAATGTCAGTGGATTAATCATAGTTATTCATCTCAGTGTGGCGCAAAGCATGATTGCAAGTGAATTGATATATGTTTATTCTATGTGAGGTTAAAATAAACTTAGGAAAATTTATTTTGGGTTTAAAATAAACTTAGTAGCTTTTTCCCTAGTTTGAAGGCTTGGTATTGCACCTAGGTTGCCCTGTTTCACCCATAGCTAACCTAGCTTTCCTGAAAACTATGTAAGTCTACTTGAATGAACTTATTCCTAGTGGGGCGACCTAGTAGGATATTGGGGAATCTTGGTCATTAGTAGGGTGGTTTGTAGCATAGTGTGGTGTCATGGTCATCAGTAGAGTGGCCTAGTTTTGTAGGTTTAAAATTCCAAAATTTTGTTATCTCTATTGGGGTGACCTTTTTCTGTGCTTTGGTGGCTTCATTCCCCATATAAAATATAGAATGTAAATCCTTTCTACCATAGCTAGCTAGTGGTTTTCTTAGCCCTATTACACATATGAATGGTTTTTATGCCTCATACCTACCCATGATGATCATTTTCATCAACTAGACCTTCAAAACCTAGTCAAAATATCTTTCTCTTAGAACATGATCTTTCCTTTAGGTTTTGGGACATCGTATGAGAAAACCATGAAAATAGAATTTGTTCCTCATGGTCCTAGGAGTCTAGTGGTATTCTAGGCATGCCCTTATGTTTCATAATTAAGGACATGTGGCATCTCTTGCATTATTTTGTGTGCATAATTCTTTTGAAGTTTCCTGATTGTTCAACCTAGGGTTGGGGATATTGTTCTCCTAGGCTTGTGAAGACTTAGGAAGGTTGAATTCCTTCATGGATAGTCTTGTTAGTGTTCTCAACATTCCTTATAGGTTATAGGGTGTTGAATAGTAGTATCCTTCCACTTGTGTCATGTCACATTATGGTGTGACATCTTGGGAAGCATGTGGTTGTTTGAAAGTGGTCCACCACCATTCTAGTTAGTGGAAAGTTTGTGCCTCCTAGTTAGGAATCCTCTGGTGAAGGTTTTCCCTTGAGAGTTATTAAGTGAGCCTAGATGTGGATTGGAGGTTGTTGATTCCTTCATCTTATCCTGGTGTTGTGATGTGAGAGAATGTGATTGTGGGTTTGCAATTGATCGTCACATAGGTGTTGTCCTCTCTCTCTATCTCATATGTTCATTGTAGTGGTTTGTCTGAGTGGTTAGCCTTATATTGTTGCCACCTTATTTTATGGTGAGGTCATCTTGTTGTTGTCATTGTGTCGTGTTTCACATGAAACTTGTGTGCACATTATTGTGCAAGTATGACATGTTGATATGTATCTTCAATGTTGTGGTTGTTGTTTCAAAAAAAATGTTTTGTCAAAATTTGACTTGTGCTTTAGGCGGGGCATTACACTTTTGCTAATTTCAAAATCTAAGTCATGTCACACAAATGAATGCAATGCAATGTTTAAGATTCTAATTGCTAATATAATTCTCTAGTACAAAGTAATTTTTTCTATGTACTTTTTAACCATCCAATCATGAAATTATGACCTATAACTATCTTTAAATACGTGATCCTAATCACTTAACTAAAAATATTAATAATGATCCAATGAAATAGTGATAAAATTCTAGAGTACTCAATTTAAAGAATAATACATTTGAACATTTGAATATGAAAAATTAAGTTATGATGCAACTTATTTTGATAGACATAACTATGTATTTGAACTAGTCTATTAAAACAAAAATATTATAAGATCAAGCTAGTCCAAATCAATCTTAATAACTCGATTGAGTTTTTAATCACTCATTCCCTTATAGTAAGATTTATTTTGAGCTAAATTCCTTGTTTTAAGAGAACACGATCCATGCATCCTTAGAAAGAAGGGTTGTTAATTGCATAGTATACAGATCTATCATTATATGATCATTTACATATGTGAGATACGATGGAATCATCCTTCAAATTCTCATCAAGTAATTTTATAAAACATAAGAAATAGCTTGTCATTTTAAAAATAATTATCTTTTATTAGTTCTAAAACATAAATACAAAAGTATCTTACCAAAATTCATATCATCTGCAAATTAATCCATATACCCTTTGAACAACATTTATTTTAAATAAGTTCGATCATAAATTGCTATTCATTGATTACTTTAAATTAGAGAGCATAGATCGGGATTAATTACATGTAATCATAGATATACCAAACATCACATATTGAGCAAATTTTGGAAGGTTGTCATCATTTTCATTCTTCTTATCATCTCGATTTTCCTCCTCTTGGCTTTTCTTAGGCTTATAATTGTTGCTCCTTTCTTGAACTTTCTTATTTTTTGGTAAGTTCTGTAGAATCCACCTTTCCAGTCACAGTCAGAGTATTTTAAGATACATCAACTTCCATAGACTCTACTCCTATAATGTTTATAGGCAAACCCATGAGAATCATGTAACTATAAATTCATATGAAAAGATTGAAAATGTTTTGTTGAAGTTATTTCTGCTTATTGAAAATGTAATCCATTAGTTAGTGAAGATTATATCTCGCCCTAGATCAATTACAAGACTGCAAAAATTACAGGTTGTGTATTCAAGTCAGACAAGAAAAATCAATCTATTACAATGCCACCATATAATCTTATGTAGATATATTACGAAAGGGTTACTATCAAGGTATTGTAAAATACATAGTATATGATTTTATTGTTGGAATATTATTTTAATCTGAGTCAACATTTTCTCACCTACCCCCCCACGTATACTTGGAAACTCTTTTTGAATCTACAACATTTAATATGTTAGGTGATTTTGAATTTGAAATGAAGCGCTTAGTTTTGAGCTTGCTTTTCAAACAAGACAAAAGGAAAGAATGCAACAATTGGTTTTTAGAGTTAGTTTTATTTTGTATTTTGGAGAAGCCTGCAACAATAGAAAAAATGAATGTTCAACATAGAACAAGGAGACAATAGACAATAGTAGGGAATGTTCTACAGAATCAACAACTAGTTACAGTAGCACAACAATTTAACAACATCAGCTTCAACACTGCAGTAAGCAACAATATAGGCGTGAGCGTAGCACCATTGTATTGGACAATAGTCCAAATAGTTTAAGTTTTATTTTTGCTATGTAAAATAGAGAATACACTCTATTTTTTTGTAATTTTGGAAGAAAAATGAGGAATATGTGAATCTGCAAATTTCTATGTGTCATTTTATGTTGTCTCTGTGCAAAATTCCGTGTGTGTTTTTTGTTCCGTCCTTGAATCTGTTACAACACAACATCTATGTTTTATATATTGTTGTACCCCTGCCTGCCAGCAAGTGGTATCAGAGCCCTATTTTTCTGGGCAGTTTGTTTATTGTGGGTAAAGCCCTAGGTTATCTAGGGATTAATCAATTTTCTCATATTTGAGAGTGAGAAAAAAAAAGGTAGGTGGTGAGAGCAAAGGTTGGCAACAACCACCAACTTTTGATGGACAAAACTATGATATATGGGCTAAGAAGATGAAGACAATCTTTGTTGCTATGATCGGCTATGGGAATTGGTCATCAATGGGTTCAATGATATCACAGAGCCAAATGTATTTGTAGCCCTTTCAAATGCATAAAATAATCAGTTGAAAGAAACTAGGATGAAAGATGCAAAAGCCCCCAGTTTGATTGAGGCAACCTTGAGTGAGGCTATTTTCCCACGTATTGCAGCATCAAACTATGTAAAACATGCTTGGGAAATTATACAAAACAGATATAAGGGGACATATAAAGTGAGGTTAGCTAAGTTGCAACTCTTGAGAAGAAATTTTGAGACTCTACTAATGAAAGATAATGAGTCTATTTCAGATTTCCACACTAAAGTCTCCACTTTGATAAATCGGTTGAGAGTCAATGGAGAAACAATGGAAGAGCAAAGGATTGTTGAGAAAATCCTAAGAATTCTTCCTACTAAGTTTGATTATGTAGCCATTTCCATTGAAGAGGCAAAGGATTTGTCTCAAATGACTATAGATGAGTTGATGGGTTCACTACAAACCCATGAGCAACGGTTGAATAGATCTGCTCCTTCCCTAGAGAAAGCTTTCAAAACTTAGAGCAATGGAAGAGGTCGGGGAAGAGGAAGAAACAACATAGGAAATACTGGAAGAGGAGACTCAAACAACCAAGAGGAGCCAAGCAGCTCATAGTCAGCAAACCAAACACAGAAGAAGAACAATAGTTCAAATTAGAGGTCTGACAAAAGTAATGTGCAATGTTATTACTGTCACAAATATGATCATTATGCTAGTGAGTGTAGAAAGAAACAACGTGACCATGGAGGCCAAAATGAAAATGTAGCTAATGAGAACAAAGCTGAAAATGACAAGTAGTCCAATGTTTTCATTGTTTGCAACCTTGCTAAATGCAACAATGATGAAGTTTGGTATTTAGATAGTGGATGCATCAACCACATGAGTGGTAACAATAAATTTTTTGCCTCCATAGACAACACTATAAAAAAATAAATCAAAATGGGAAACAATGAGAAGGTTCTTGTCATTGGAAAAGGTGTTGTCAGCATTCAAACCAAAAATGGTGAGAAGTAGAATAGTTACAAAATCCTGATGGAGAATGGAGAATGCAAGATATTTGATAGAGGAGGCAACAAGAAAGTGATGGTAGTCATGCAAATGACAAGAAACAAAATGTTTCCTCTAAGAATGCACATAGTGTTTGCACAAACACATCAAAAGGATAGAAACAACAATGTTCACTGGCGTTGACAACAAAAGAACAACAATTGACTATGGAACAACAATCTGCTTTCAAAACAGTCATCAAAGACCCATCCAAACTTTGGCATTTAAGGTATGGGCACTTAAGCTTTTCTAGTTTAAGTTTATTGTCTAGGAAAGGAATGGTTAGGGGTTTACCTTCTATTGTAGAAGCCGATGGAAAATGTGAAGCCTAAATTTTAGGAAAGTAGCATAGGCAACCCTTTCAATCAGAGTACTCTAGGAGAGCAAAAACACCATTAGAATTAGTGCACTCAGATTTGTGTGGACCCATGAAAACCCCCACCTTAGATGGAAACACTTATTTCATGACATTCATAAATGATTACAACAGAAAAATAGGGGTCTATTTTTTGAAAAACAAATCAAAAGACTTTGAGAAATTTAAATGGTTTAAGGCAGCAGTTGAAAAGGAAAGTGGACACTATATCAAAGCCCTTAGAATAGATAGAGGGGGAGAGTACATCTCCAAATAATTTCTGAATTTTTTTAGGAGTGAGGGAATTCATAAACAATTCACAACTAGGTATACCCCACAACAAAATGGAGTGGTAGAAAGGAAAAACAAAACCATTCAAGACATGGAAGCAAGTATGTTGAAAGCAAAAGGGATGTCACATATTTTTTGGGGAGAAGTAGTAGCAACAACTGTTTGCATATTGAATAGGTGTCCCACAAAGGCTATTCGCGATAAGATTCCATAAAAGGCTTGGACAAATAGCAAGTGGAGTGTTGAAAACTTAAGAAACTTTGGGTGTGTGGCATATGCATTGGTGCCAAAAGAGAAGAGGAAAAAATTTGATGATAAAGGAGAAAAATGCATTTTCATAGGCTATAGTGAAGAGTCAAAATCCTATAAATTGTACAATCCCATCACCAAAAAGGTAGTGATTAGTAGGGATGTTATGTTTATTGAGTATGAAGTATGGGATGGAATGGTGGACAACACCACAAGTATTTCAGTCACAATACCCCTTGATAATGATGAAGTTTCAGAAGACAACCTTGAAAGAGCTCAAGAGAGCAACAACTCAGAGAGAAACTACCATAGAGCCTTAGAAAATAACTTTGGCAGTGTTCAACAGAACAACTTTGAACAGACACAATAGAGTAGCAACTCCAGAGATCAGAGTAGCAACAAATCGGAAGCTAATTCAGACCCTACACTCGCATCATTGATGCCATGAAAGACAAAGAGTGTAAGGGAGATTTATGACAACACTAGGCATGCTGATTTCAATTTGAATTTAGATTTTGCATTATTCTCTTATAGTGATCCAACACACTTTGAGGAAGTAGTAAAAGAAGAAAAGTGGTGTAAGGCCATGGATGAAGAGTTGGAAGCTATAGAGAGGAACCAAGCATGGGAGTTGACCAATTTACCCAAGGGTAAACAAGTGATTGGATTGAAGTGGGTCTACAAGACCAAGTGTATAGTAGAAGGTAAAATTGAAAGGCATAAAGCAAGGCTAGTGGTGAAAGGATACAAACAACAACTCAGTATAGATTATGATGAGACTTATGCACCAGTTGCAATGTTGGAAATAGTTTGGGTAGTCATAGAAATTGAAACCCAACATCATTGAGAGGTGTTTCAAATGGATGTAAAGTTAGCCTTCTTGAATGAAGTGCTGAAGGAGGAAGTGTATATGGAGCAGCCACCTGGCTATGAAGTTCCAAGACAAGAGGACAAGGTATATAGGCTTCAGAAAGCTCTTTATGGGATAAAACAAGCACCTCAGGCATGGTACAACAAGATATACTCATATTTAATGAGCAATGACTTCAACAAAAGAAGCAGTGAGCCCACACTCTGCATCAAAGCAGCTAAAAGTGATATTTTAATTATTTTTTTGTATGTAGATGATCTGATTTTTATTGAAAACATTGACAACTTGATTGTTGATTTCAAAGAAGTGATGAAGAATGAGTTTGAGATGACAAATTTGGGTTTGTTGAAGTATTTTATTGGGATAGAAGTTCAACAAAATCAACATGGTATATTCATTTCCCAAACTAACTATGCCAAACAGATTTTGAGGAGGTTCAAAATGCAGAACAAAAAACTTACACCAACACCAACAACAATAGGTCAAAAACTACGCAAAAAAGACAACAATGATGTGAACCCAACCCTCTACAAAATCTTGGTTGGAAGTTTGATGTACTTGACATCAATTAGGCCTGATTTGATGTATGTAGTAAATTTGATTTCTAGGTTCATGGAAAAACCTAAGGACACACATTGGCAAGTAGGAAAGAGGATCTTGAGGTATGTGAATGGAACAACAAGTTATGGAATTTTGTATGGTGCATCAAATGAGTTCAAGTTAGCTGGTTTCAGGGATAGTGATTGGGTAGAAAATGTAGATGATAAGAAGAGCACATCGGGATGTGTTCCACATGGGATCAGGTGCAATTTCATAGGCATCCAAGAAGCAGCTTATTATCTCTCTCAGCACAACAAAAGATGAGTACATTGCAACAAACATATGTCAGGATGTTTGGTTGAGGAGAATCCTTGTAGATTTGAAGGAACATCAAGAAAACAACACAGTCATACATTGTGACAATGTTCCCTCAATAGCTCTAACAAAGAATTAAGTGTTTCATGGATGCAACAAACACATCGAGATCTGATATCATTTTATAAGGGAGCTGGTGGAACAAGGTGAGATTGAATTGGAGTATTGTAGATTTGAAGAACAACTTGCTGATATCTTCACCAAGGCATTACCAAAAGACAATTTTGAATGCCTAAGAGATAGGCTTGGCATTGTGGACAGTTTCAAAGCTTAGCTCTGAAATGAAACAATAGAATGATACCTGACTTCAGATTAAGGGGGAGTGTTGGAATATTATTTTAATCTGAGTCAACATTTTCTCACCTACCCCCCCATGTATACTTGGAAACTCTTTTTGAATCTACAACATTTAATATGATAGGTGATTTTGAATTTGAAATGAAGCACTCATTTTTGAGCTTGTTTTTCAAACAAGAAAAAGGAAAGAATGCAACTGTTGATTTTTAGAGTTAGTTTTTTTTTGTATTTTGGAGAAGTTTGCAACAGCAGCAAAAAAAAAAATCAACATAGAACAAGGAGACAATAGATAGCAGTAGGGAATGTTCTACAGAAGCAACAACCAGTTACAATAGCACGACAGTTTAACAACAACAACTTCAACATTGCAGTAAGCAACAATATAGGTGTGAGTGTAGCACCATTGTATTGGACAATAGTCCAAATAGTTTAAGTTTTATTTTTGCTGTGTAAAACAAAGAATATATTTTGTGTTTTTGTAATTTTGGAAAGCAAATGAGGAATATATGAATCTGCAAATTTCTGTGTATCATTTTATGTTGTCTCTGTGCAAAATTCTGTGTGTGTTTTCTGTTTTCTGATATGTGCTTGAACCTGTTACAACACATTTGTGTTTTCTTTATTTTTGTACCCTTGCCTGCTAGCATTTATTAGCATACAACTACAAGACTTAGGTGCCTGTGATTCATAGGTGAAGAAGGAGTTTTAATTAATTTGAGTTTGTATAAGAAAATATATATACCACGTACTTGAAGAAAGCATGATCAACGTAGACAAATTTTTTGTTCAGTTTTAGCTTTATCTAGTTTTAATACATAAAAGATGCAATAAGTTTTATATTTTTAGCATTTTCAAACAATGCTTTCTTTTTGCATGTTTGTCTTTGTTTTTTAGTTTCTTTGAGCTATGAATAGCTTTATTAGCTTATTCTATATATGTATGTTGTTTATTGATGAATAATACACAACTGAATATTATTATTGTCTTCTTCATTCTTTACTGATCGTTGAGTTATTGAGATGTTATCATATTCAGTGTTGTTCACTATGTTTTGAGCAATCATTGATATTGTTTTAATTTTAATTTTAGTTTAGTGTAAGAGCTTTAGTTTCAGTCTTTCATTTGGTATAGGGTGTAGGACTAATGACAGTTCTCTCGAAGAAATCTCAGAATGATAAATGGTGGCAATTTTTCATTCTAGCTTTTGTTGTTTACAAGAGACAACTATGAATATTGGAGTATAAAGATCAAAACCCTACTATTATCCCAAGATCTCTGGGAATTAGTAGAAGTGGGATACACAAAACTTGTAGATTATAATGTTTTAAATGCTTTAACACCAAATCAACGAACTCAGTTGAAAGAAGATAGGAAGAAGGACAATCAAGATTTATTCATCATTCAATCTGCATGGGATATGCCAATTTTCCCCCATATGACAAAGTCAAAGGATGCATAAGAGGCTCTACAAACTGCATACCAAGGATCTGAAAAAGTAAGATTAGTAAGACTTTAAACCCTTCGAAGAGATTTTGAAAATCTAAGAATGAAAGACGCCGAGTCTATTCAAGAATTTATTACTAGGACTCAAAGCATTGTGAATCATCTTAAAACTCAAGGAAAAAGTGTTACAAAGCAAAAAATTGTAGATTTTTTTTTAAGATCCCTTCTTCCAAAGTTTGATCCAGTGGTAATAGTCATTAAAAAAAGGTACAAATCTTACCACTTTCAAATTTGCAGAGGTGATAGGTTCTTTGCAATCTCATGAGGAGCGTATGCAACATTCTACAGAGAACCTAGTGCAAGCCTTCTAGTCTACTGTAAAAAATGAAGAAAAATCTACAACCCCTTCTTCTCAATTAGATAAATCTCAAGGGGAGCCTTCCACAATTTTTGCTCTATGATAGTACTTGTTGTATTCTTTCCTTTATTTAGATAGATAAATTTTTATTAGTATTAAATATCAACATTGTATTATTCAAAATAATTACAGCTATTATTAGAAGTTATGAATTGGTATGATGCCAATGTCTATTAAATGTTTTATAGATCAGTAAGGAATTAAACTTAGGACCTCTTATTTGTTGCCTAGATTCTCTACCATTGATCCACCAGCCCTTTTTGTGACTGGTCCCATTTTTGATTCATGTGTGATCCATTTTTCAAAAACCCCATTGAACCGCACTATAGATGCTTGGGGATCCTAACTTGGTCTAGATCTATTTGTTGGAATATATAATTTCTCCCACCACCAATCATTAAATAAAAAATTAAATTGTAAATGGAATATTCTAAAAAGAAACTAGTAAGTCTCAAGATAAGGATGAAAGAAAAATAGTTTGCCCAAATTCTAGAATTGTCTCAATACTTCTATATGCCCCGTTAGATCGCGGAAGACAAGGACGCCCAGTCAAAGGTGGCTACAGATCGGAGGTCAAAAGAAATCCATAGAAGTAAAGGTAAATTGTAATTTTTGAAGAGAAATATTGTATTTTAAGAATCTGTTATAAGGAAATTACAGAAAGGTGAATCGTGCATGCGAAGGAAAAACTGCAGCGTATGAAGGAAGGAGAGTTCAGACAAAGGATATCAGTCTAGCCAAACATAGTAGTCTGTAGCACTGTTAGCTGCCCCTAAATTGCAGTCAAGAAGTAAGAACACAAGAGGTGATTATAAGTTTGGAGAAAATTTTGAAGCCCTTGAAAGGTGCAATCATTGAAGAAAGAAGATGTTTAATTGGAGGTGAAGGATCTAATTAGTCATTAAAGGAAATCATGGAATAGTGAAGCACATGAAGCTGCCGAAGGAAGGTGATCTAACTTGCTGTACCGAAATCACATATAAGTGTATAAGCAAGGTGAGTTTAAATCATTTCTGTAAATAAGAAAAGTTAGCAAACGAGTAATGAAAGAAAAATATGTTTTGGAAGAAGAACCGAAAAGAAATTAAGAAATGTAATAGGAGATTTTAAGGAGTTAACAAAGATTAGATATGAATATTTATGTGAAAATGATAATTGTGAAAAAAGAGTTGAAGAAAGTTAATCAAAATATGAGAGAGTTGGAATATTTGAGAAGGGTGACATATTGTTTTGTAAAGACATTATGCATAAAAACTACAAATAGTGAGTTTGCAAGAAGAGTACTTTCAGATTGAAGTTTGCAGATCTTAAGATTTGTTGGCAAGAATTTGCACATGAAATTTTCAAAGAAAAATTTGAAAATGGTAAATGCTGAAGCATATGTGATAAAAATTAAGAGGGATTGTTGAAATATGTAATTTTTATTCTAAAAACTAGCAAGTTTCAAGATAAGGATGAAAAGAAAAATATTTGTTATTTTGGACAAGTTGGCCTAAAATCTATAATTGTCTCAATACCTCTGTATAATGAGGCATTGATTTATCATCAGGATGTTTTAGCTGATCAAGATATTTGTATGATTGAGTGATCATGAGAATGTTGTAGCATTCAAGAGCTATGGGTTTGTTAACAGTTTTTTATCAAGTTTAATAGAAAAGTATTTGTGGAGGATCCTATGTTTGTGTTTCTCAATATTGTGTGATTGATTATATTTCTAAGTTGGTGTTTATCTCCATCCACCACCATCACTTTTGATCTAGGCTTTGATTCTATGTTAAACTTTTTATTGATAATTAGGAGGCAAACCTCTAGTACATCATTGCTGGTGCTCTACCATTGAGCTACCAGCCCTCTTAATGACCAGTACATCTTTGGTTCGAACGTCACTCATTTTTCTAACAGTATAATATAAGACACATTTAATAAAGCATTCCAACTAAACATTATCATTTCAGCTTTTAAATCATTTCAATTTCCACATGATGATCAATAGCAATCTTCATTATAAAATAAGAGTTCTACACCTTTTTTTGCAGCAGTCTTCATAACTTTCTGTTTGCATTTGCAACAACAAATATCTACAGAAATCACTATCTGCAAAAACATTGTCCAAATAAGATTTTACTTGAAATTCTTTAAAATAGAAATGGAAATGGAAATAGAATATAATGGTATTTTTTACTGAATAGCAGAAAATGCAAACCTTCATAGTAGCTTTGGTATACAATTAATAGATTGTCTATACTAAGCCTTCGATTATACTCACAATGGCAGAGAGCTTGCTTATATATAAAGGGTTTAGGGAGAAGTTCAAATCAACAGGGGAAGATTCATTTGTTTTTTTCCTTGTAAGTTAGGTCATACTTCAAAGTCGACGACTCTAATTTTTTCCTTTCTAGGAAAACTACTTAGCATTTTAAACAATCTGGTAAATAACTTTGAAAGGAAACTCAGTACACTGTGCTGCCTAACAAGTTACAGGAAAAACAAAAAATCGTACGTGTGACGTGGGTTACACTGAATTCATTTGAGAATGGAATTCTTTTTCAACCTCGTACTACTCGAATTTGTTATACCAAACAATCTCCATAATTGAGTCTCCATATTAAATCAATATATGCGAAACTTCTCTGCAGAAGGTTGAGTAAAGCATTATCGTTTAATGAGTTCTACTGTTTTGCAAGGCGTTTAGGAAGTCTCGAAAGCATTGGTCTTTCCCGTCATTTTCAGTGGAAACGTAGTAGCATTGGAAAGATGCTTTACGAGTTGAATTGTCATGGTCAAACAAAAAGATTATATTCGATTGACTCGAAATTCCAAACAAGCCACTCTTCCATTCTCCTAAAATGGAGAATTACCAATAAACATATTTTATAATTTTTTTTATTATATTATATTTTCTTCATCTTCTATCACTATTTCTCTTATGAATTCTACAACTAGAGGATCCTATAGTTTTATCTAAGTCCCATGGCCTCCACACTACACATTGTTCCTCCTCTATTTGATTGATAGTGTTGCCCAGACTCCACCATTTTCTTCCATCTTTATCACTTGTGTTGACATACATAGCTTGTCCAACAACATTTCTAGATATTCATTTAGAGCATGATGATCTTATGGCGGATAAGGTCTCGCTTGGTTGTGATCTTTAGATACCTTTTTTCTTGACTATATTTTTGGTAAATATCCTCCCTAGCCTTATTCTTATATTTGTGTTTATTGTTCCTTGTTATGTGGATGAGCTATTTTACATGCCAACACTTTGGATATAGCATGTGATGTATTTTGTTATACTCCTTTTATTTCCTCAATTTGTTTCTTAGCCTTATACATCTTAGTATTTGTTATTCCTATCCTTCCTTGAACATGTTCAAGGAGAATGCAAAGAATTAGGGAGTTACACCCCCTCCTCGTATTGACCTAAATATAACACATTTATCTACTTTAGCCCTTGTCATATTGTGTTCTTGTCCTATGGTGTTCTTCCCCATGCTTGTGTTGTTCTACAAAAGATGGACAATGATGAGTCTAGATTCATAGTATCATTTTTTATATTATTGAGGTCGAGTCTATCCTACAAGAAATTTTTTTGTTCTTTTTCCATATATGCTACATTAGATTATAGCATCCTCTTTTTACTCATTTTCTATACAGGGCCCCATCACTGATCTCAATCATCTATTTTTTTTTCGAATTAAGGTGTCTTGACCTTTACAAGTACTAAATTTAATTATTTTATTATTACGAAATTTTCTATAATTTTAATTATATTTTATTTAATATTTGTGTTCCCACTCAAAATGGGGTGTTAAAATTTTTGTAAGGCATTAAATATGAAATTTCAGTACTTATGGTGATGAGTTGTAGGATGTCATAAGGTGGATAAATATGGCAGATTTGGAGTACCATTCTTTTGTAGGATTTTATGACAAGTTATCATGGCATCTTATGATGCATAAGAGATAAAATTGGGAGGAGTAAATTTATAATCTTGACCAACTATGATAGGATTTATTATTTGTCATGTGGTTCCTATTTTGAGACGGTATGATAGGCCACGTTGGGTTTCCATGTCGAGTTGGTCGAACTAAGAGTTATTATTACATTATTGACTTCTTATTTTTAGTAAGCGACATGGAACATTTATAGGTGGCATAAAAAATTATGCCCAAGTTGGGTGCCATTTTTTGAAGTTTTTGAAACCATTTTTGGTTTCCTAGTTTTGTTGTTTTTCTAAAAAATATTACTTGAGGAAGTAGTTCCATACTAGATATTTGTAGGTACACAAGTTTTGTTGGAATACTGCCAAAACTCTTCTAAGTTTATTGTTAGTAAATACTCCTCTAAGGACTTGCATTACAACAATACTATTATTCTTTGTAGATTTGATAACACATTGTGTATGTTTGGAGTGTGGGGTTTTTCTCTCAAAAAGGTTATTGCCACACAATTCATTGTGTTATAATAAACTATTTATATGTTTATGATTTCATTTATCTAATTTTTGTGATAAATTTATATTAGTCTTAATTATTTTCCCTACTTCCTTCAAGATTAGTGTAGGAAGCTATTGTCACGTTCCTTACTTCCTTACAAATGGTATTAGAGCATAATTACCTTTGTTTCTAGTTCTTAAGTAAAGGGTTTTTAAGCTAATCATATTTTCAATGGAAGCTTGTGTAAAAAAAGACCCTCAATATCTTTATTGTAGTAAATAAAGATGAAAAATGTATTAAAAAAGAATGAAGTAGAAAAAATTGAAGGCACAAAAATTGAGAGGTTAAAACTAAAAATTAAATATTTATTGATTCAGAGACCTAGAAATTCTTTTCAAACATCTCAATATGATGTAATGGACTTATATCTAAGGGTCTAATCAAAATTTTCCTTGTACATAAATTATTCATATTAATGTCCATGAATAATCTACTATAAAATATTTATACAAGAAACTTGGAGATATATATCAGCCTAAATCATTAGTGAATAAAATATTCCTAAGGAAGAAGCTCTATTCCATGAGGATGTTACGAGGTGGAAAAAATGTAGACTATTTGAAACAATTTAACATATTGGTGGCTTACTAAAATTATATGGGTCAAAAAAGGATGAGGATATATACGTCACTATCAAATTTTATTGTGTTTATTGTCAAACTCATGGAAATAGCCTAGTCATGGCTATTGGGAGTCCTTCCATCACTTTAAAGGTAGATGATTTTTTTGGTTCTCTTTTTTCTTTTTTAAAGAGATGAGGATGAAGATCTCTCAAAGTGTTAAAGAGAGCTTGAGTGTGCAAGTGATACTAAACACTCAAATATTAGTTCATAGAACCAAATTTAGCCTAAAAACATGCAAGTTAATTATTATACATTGAAATAAAATAAAGGTGGTGGAATATGCAAGAAATGATAGATATATCCTCAACATGATGAAACAAGTGTATTTTTGTCAGATAATATGTAGAATGCAAAAAAGAAATGAACATGTGAATCATCAATCATGGGGAACCCATGTATTTTTCATAATTTTTTCTTTCTCCTTAAAATATGAGGACATTATATCATACATGGAGAATTCCAATAGGAATAGATGGGTAAAATTAGAGAAAAGAATGACAAATAGAGAGAGAGAAGGGAGGGAGGAAGGGAAGGAAGGAGGGAGAGAAACACACACAGAAAAAATGATAGAAAAAGATGCAAAGAGAGATAATGAATGAGAGAGAGGTAGGTAGGTAGAAATAGAGAGTGAATGAATGGTAGAGATACATAGGGAGGGAGCAAGGGAGAGATAGTGAGGGGATAGAGATAGAAAGGTGAGGTAGAGAGAAGAAGAGAGGGATGGAGAGAAAGGGTGGGAGGGAGAGGTAGAGAGGTGTGTGAGAGAGGTAGGTGCCATCCTAAACTCTCCATCATCAATCATAAACCCTAAACACCAAGCCATAAAATCTAAAAATTGTATGCTAAACCCTAAACACAAAACCATAAAACCTAGCATTAATAATTTTTTCACTAAAATCATAAAAAAAATTAATCCTTGAAACCTAAATGTTGAACTCTCTGGATCATAAAACCTAAATCCTAAACACTATTCATTAAATCCTAAACCCTAATATTAATAATTTAATACTAAAACCTAAAAAACTAAATTTAGTCTCTAAACCATCCATCATAAACCCTAGGCCCTAAACCCTAAAATGTGAACAATCTAGAGAGAGGGAGAGAAAGATAGATAGAGAGGAAGAGAGGGGGAGATGGATACATAGAGATATGAAGGGAGGGAGAGGTAGAGAGCGAGTGACGAAGGGAGGGAGGGAGAAGTAGTGAGGAGAGACTAGAGAGGTGAGAGACAAAGATAGAGAGAAGAGAGAGAGGGATAGGGAGGGACAGAAGGAGGGAGAGGAAGATATGTGAGAGAGTGGTAGGTAGAACCTCAACCATCCATCATGAACTCTAAGCCCTAAACATTAAGCTCTAAACTCTAAACACTATACACCAAACCATAAATCATAAACTATAAACCCTAGGTTCCAAACCGTAAACCCTCAACCCTAAACTCTAAGCAATAAACCATAAACCCTAAAATATAACATTAATAATTTTTAACATTACAACCTTAAAAGAAAATTTAATCCTTAGAACCTCAACATTGAACCCTCCATCATAAACCCTAAACAAAATACCCTAAATCATAAGCTCTAAATCCTAAACCCTAGGCCCTGAACCCTAAATATTGAACCCTAAACCCTAAACCCTAACATTAATAATTTAACTCTAAAACATAAAGAAATCTCTAAACCCCCCATCATAAACTAAAAACCATAAACCCTAATCCTTAATCCCTAAACATTATTTGCTAAACCGTAAAACCTAACTTTAATAATTTAACACTAAAACCTAACATATTAAATTTAATCTCTAAACCATAAAAAAATATTCACTAAACTCTAAAACCTAACATTAATAATTTAACACTAAAACCTAAAAAAATAAATTTAATCTCTAAACCCTCCATCCTAAATCCTAAAAATTAGAACCTAAACCATAAAGCATAAATAATTTAGAGAGAGAGATAAAGAGGAAGAGAGGGTGAGAAAGAGTGATGAAGGGAGGGAGAGGTAGAGAGAGTGAGGCAAGGAGAGCTAGTTAGGGGAAAAATATAGAGAGATGAGAGAGAATACAAGTAGAGAGATACAAAGAGAGTGTAGGAGGTAGAGAGGGCCCAAGGGAGATAGAGAGGTGAGAGGGAGGGAGGGAAGGAGAGGTAGAGAGGGAAGGAGGGAGTGAGGGAGAGGTAGAGAGGGGTGTGAGAGAGAGTTGAGAGAGAGAGGTAGGTGCCACCCTAAACCTTCCATAATCAATCGTAAACCTCAAACCCTAGGCCCTTAACCCTAAACCTTAAGCCCTAGATCTTAAACACTGAAACTAAACCCTAGACCCTAAACCCTAGGCCCTAAAACCTAAACCATAAATAATTTAGAGAGAGGGGGTGATGAAGGGTACTCCCCTTACAATTTGAAACTCACAACAACAATAGATAATTGCACAAAAAAAATACAAGAACGAAGGAAATATTTTCATTATCACTAAAATGAAAATGAAATTACAACATTACAATT
>VDFB02197382.1:0-11722 GCA_007258455.2 Sequoia sempervirens | reverse complement strand
GTCATCTTCTCAAGTGCACTAGTGGGACTTCGATTGAGAATATACACTGCTGTAGCAACTGCATCTCCCCAATAAGAGTTACTCAATCCCTTGGTTTGCAACATGCTCCTTGCCATTTCTACCACAGTGCGGTTTTTCCTTTCAGCTACCCCATTCTGTTGAGGTGTGTATGGAGTGGTGAGCTGCCTCTTGATGCCATTCATATCACAATAATTTTGAAAGGCTCTTGAACAAAATTCTCCTCCACGATCAGTTCTTAAACATTTGATTTTGCACCCTTTCTCATTTTCCACAAGTGCTTTAAACCTCTTGAATGTATCAAGGGCTTCATCCTTAGCCTTCAAAAAATATACCCAACATTTTCGTGAGTAATCATCAATAAAAGTGAGAAAATATGATGACTTACCCAAACTCTTTGTTTGCATCGGTCCACAGATATCTGAATGAACAAGTTGAAGGGGGTAATGGGCCCTCCATGCAGTGCCTTTTGGAAACCTTTCCCTTGCATGCTTTCCTTTTGCACATCCTTCACAAACCTCCTTGTGCTCTTCAACCTTGGGCAGACCAGCAACTAATGCTTGTGAGGTCAGAAGCTTCAAACTGTGAAAGTTTAAATGGCCATACCTTAAATGCCATAGCCAACTTGTATCCTCAAATGCCATATTGGCAAGGCTGCTGTTATTTTCACCAAATCTCAATGGAAACATCCTATTTTTCGTCATAGGAACAACTGTGACTACTCTGTTTCCCTTACTCTTATCAAAAATTGTACATTTCTTATTTTCAAAAACAACTCTATAGTTCTTCTCACATAATTGTCCAACACTTAACAAATTATGTTTTAACTCAGGAGTGTAATAAATATCATTAACACTCTTCATACCTTCTTTTGTGTGGACCTCCATAATTCCTTTTGCAGCAACCATCAATGATTTATCATCACCGAGCTGAATCTTTGACTTGAAACTTTCATCCTTTGTTGAAAACAACTTCCCATTTCCTGACATATGGTTAGAGCATCCAGAATCTAGGTACCAAACATCTTTACTAGTATTTTCACTTTTAGAATAAGATAAGAATAAATTATCTGGAGGATTTTCATAACTTTCTTGAGCATAATTAACATTTTTACCTTCTTTTAGTCTACATTCTCTTTCAAAATGTCCATACCTATTACAATGGTAACATTGAACATTCCTTTTATCAAATCTTCCTCTACCTCTGCCTCTTGAACCACCTCTTCCTCTTGAAAAACCTCTGCCTCTACCTCTTGAATTATTCTGATTTTGACTTTTACCTTGGCTTTGATTGCTTTTGCTACTACTGCTGCCATCATCATTCTTTGTGATTTGTACTTTGGAGGAAAAGGCTTTCTCAACACTTTCTCCAAAATAATCTTTTAATCTTTCTTCATGTGAGATCAACGATCCAACAAGGTGATCGAATTGAAGGGTTGTCAAATCCTTACTTTCTTCCATTATTATGGCAACGTGATTCCATCTTGGTGTGAGAGATCTCAACACTTTTTTTATCAGAACCTCTGTGTTCACAGTTTCTCCAAGTGTAGCCATCTTATTGACCACATCTTTTACTCTGACACAATACTCACTCACACTTTCTCCTTCTTGCATTTTTAAATTCTCAAATTCTCTTTTCAATGTCTGTAACTTAACAACTTGGACCTGATCACTGCCTTGGTAAGCTTCTTTTAGAGTCTTCCAGGCATCCTCAGCGGTCTTTGCACCTGCAATTCTTGGAAATAAACTCTTGTCTAGGGCTATTTGAATATGAAACAATGCTTGAAAATTCTTCTTCTTAGCTTCTTTCCTTGCTGTTCTTTCATTGACTGGGAGGGCATTCCAATCAGCTGGCTCCTGGTAACCTGATTCAACAATCTCCCACAAGTCTTTTCCTATTAAAAATGTCATCATTTTTATACACCAATAATCATACTCATTACCATCAAATTCTGGAATGGGCAAACTGTTAGAATTCGACATGATAATCTTTGGCGAAATTCGAACAGCTAGATCTTAAACCCAAAACAAAAATACCTGCTCTGATACCAAATGTAGATTTTGAAAAGAAGCAGATCTCTCTTTCAAACCAGCTGATTAAATATGAATAGAACAACAGAAATAAATAAAGGAAAAAAAACAGTTATAAGATAAATCAGATGCTGTGCATATTCAAAACCTCTTGAGCAGAATTTGCATCCAATGTTTTACAATGATATTCAAATCCAGAAAAAACCTGCTCTGTTTTCAAAACAGAGTTTTCTGTTTTTGCAGCATCTCTCTTGTGATTACATAAAAGGCTGGGTATATAACAGAACTCGCAGCCTTGATAAGGAAGCAAACAGACTTAGAAAAAACAGTCTAAAACTACGCATGACAAAGGCATGCTTTATTTTATTGGCAGAAACAAAACAAAAAAAACTGCATTAAAACAAAAACAGCTAAGAATAGCCATGCCAAAAAAAAAACAAAGATCTCATCGAATCAAATCCCTTCTTGATAAGAATTCGCCAGATCAGCATCAATTATCATTTTATCATTTTGGAATTCAATGGCATGGCAGACGGGCATGGCGGGATCCTTTGTTGTGCCATATGGAATGGAAAAAATTGTGATGTACGTGAAAGAAAGATATAACAATCCTGTAATTATCATCACAGAAAACGGTGAGTACATAGATTTACATGTTCCACTAACATCGATAACCGACACGTATTTGTTCTAATAGCAGTGGAAATGAACACAGGCTATGGTCAACAAAATCATCCGGCGGCCCCAGTGGCAGATGCTTTGAATGATGATCGAAGAATCAATCAAATGGAAAGCTATCTGACCTATCTGGCAGCAGCAATACGGTATGTATAATACGCCCCCAAAACAGTTTCAGCACGACTCACATACTTTTTCTTGATTTTTTCTTGAACGAAGCGGTTGCCTGTTGTTATTTGCAGAAAAGGAGCAGACGTAAGAGGTTACTATGTGTGGTCGATTCTGGACAATTTCGAATGGTTATACGGCTACACTAAACGCTTTGGCCTTTACTATATTGATTACGCCACTCAAAAACGAATTCCAAAGCTTTCTGCCATGTGGTACAAGAACTTCCTCAACAAAAATAATGGATCGTACAACATTCCACAAGTTCAGGGGAGAACCAACAAAGTAACGCAATTCTTCACCAACCAGACACAAGCCATGTAAAATGAAAAGATCACCATCAACATGGCAATCTGACTGTATAGATCTATATACTTTAATCGAGCGCAATCATTATAAGTAGTTCATTATTAGCATCTAATATTGTAACTAAAATTATTTAATCATTTACAGCTGTATTGATTAATCAATTATATGTTACAAGTCTTAATTTATTAGTGTATCAAAATTTCAATTTCAAATATGAACAAATTGGAAACCAATACATAATAAAATATTCAATTATAAAAATTTGTTCAATATAGTTCATGACACTCATCAATCCTTTATATATATCTTCACAATAACCTTACATGATAATGGTATCCACATTTTGCAGCGAGTTTACACATGTAAACATTCCCAATATGTCATTTAACACACGTTCCAATATGTCATGTGCTTACATCAAATTTCATGTAGCATTAAAAAAACTCAAACAAACCATTATGCTAAATTTGGATTTTTTAAAGTCATTTTCACATCTAAGTTTATTTATTCTCAAACAAAGACTTCAAATTTTAGTTTTTTTACAAATGGGTTCCAAATTGGCTTTATATTTTATTGTGCATTCTATTTAATAACTATTTAAATTTAAAGATAATAGACAATGTTTATTTTGTTTATTTAATTATTAAATAGTTTATCATTCAAAAGGAAAATAAATAAATTAGAAATTTCAAATAAATGTAGGATTAAATAAATATATTTTATTTTATTTCATAGCATAATTAATTAAGTTAAATTTTATAATATAATTATTTAAGATTGTTTTAAAATATTATTAGTGTTGGACCATACACAGATTTGGGAAAGCCTTGGCCAATTGCAAGACTTCAAATTGACACACATATATCACAAAGGTAACAAAGAGGCAGACAATCTATCCAAAATCGTAATTCACATGATAGAAAATCATGAGGAGGCAATTTGAGGATATTTGGTTGAACTCCCACATGTGAAGGCTAGCAAAGGAGGTACTTGGATGATAGGAGGCATTCATACTACTAAAAAGGAAGAGTAAATGAGGAAGAGAGTTTGGTGGTGAAATGAATTTACAAGCTCATGAGGACAGGAAAATTGATAGAGTGAACAATCAATACCACAATTAGTCTCGATGCCAAGGAAAGGAAAATGGACTTTAGGGGAAGAGTCATAGATCAGAAGGTGAGGAAGGTTTTAATGCCATGGATGCAGAGATAATGGGTGCCATTAAAATAATTGCAAGCTTTCATTTTCTTACCTCCAACCATTGACACCAAGTCAATAGTGATATTGCATCCATGTTTATGACATGACTTATGTAGGTGTGGGAGGATCTATGGGTGATGAAATGGTTGATGAGAAGATTGGTGAAATCTTAGTGGATAGAGAGGATTGACACATATTTTGATTGGGTAATGGTTGGATGGGGTCTGAAATCTATGACTAGGGTGTGGCCATAGCTCACCCTAAGCTACAATGGACAATGGGTACCATTTGTGGTATGAAGCATTAGGGAAGACATGGAGGAATGAATGTAGGAGGTGGCTAACAATGTATCACTATTGAAAGAGATAATAGGAGCTCACCAAATGTTGGAGGAATCGGTGGTGTTGGTGATCCTCGTGATACATAGTGTGAAGGCGGTAAGTGAGGACCTAGTTGAAGATGTTGTGACATAGGAGCCTCCCAATTAGACTACCAAAAGGTAGATATTGATTTTTTTTAATCTTGTTCAAATGTGTACATGTTGAACATCAATGTATTTTGGGTTTGGTCCACTTAGTGCTAATTTAATATATCAAAAAATACTCTAAACATACATGAAAGATATTAGCTATATTTAATTTTTATCCTATTTTCTAATAGCTATTCTATATTAAACATAGATAATAATTAGACAGTGAGTTCTTACTCCTCATTAGAGCTATCCAAGAGGAGAAAATTCAACCCTATAATACCATCTACTTCTACCAATCTAAAGATTCATTTGATAAAATACAAACCTTGAACAACCTTAGCCTTTCATCTGGGCTCATGATTTAGAATCACTAACACAATAAGAATCCTTCATTGACCATTGTAATTTCCTATGTTAGTTGGAGGAATACCATATAGTATGAGTAAGTTGGATTCCTAAATAGCTTCAAATAAGGTAGTATCTAAAACACCTAGAAATTAACTTTTTATCAATCTTCTTGAGACCTTTTTATCGTTTCCTTATCTTTCCATATGTCTAATAACATTGCAATAAACATTGATGCAATATCGATGTTTACCCTATACTTGAGATTGGATAGCATGAATTCATCCCCCAAAATACTTTGAAAAGCGTGGAGAATGAACTCATTTCCATATTTCAAAACATACTTCAACCTCTACTTAGAAATGAATCTTAAAAAATCTATTTCTCTTTTCTTACAAACCAATATAAATGGAATGAGGAGAGAGCTTGATCATGTTGGATAAAGAGACATCTTACATTAATGGTTTCATAACTCAAACTACAAAATATCGAATGATAATTAGGTTGACATAAGCAAGGACATCGATGATAATGATGGAAAATACTTCAAATTTTTAGGAGCTTGTTAAAATGATGATCATTTTAATAAAAATCTACTAAATATTAAACCTTGCTCTTTTATATATTCTTTCAAATATGACTAGGGATTTATGCATTTAGCAATAATCCATTAATCATTCATAGAAATTGTGGTGTTGGCTAAAATAATTACTTCATTATTAATTTCCCTTAAGATATGATTGAGACAATAATTTCTCAAATTATGCAACAGTTGATGATGACCCCTTGATGTCATCTAATCTATTGGTTGTCCAATCTCCTCTTCAGGGGAAGTATGCCAGTCCATGTAGTGCACATTCTAATGATCATACTTTAGCTCCTCCTACCTACACCATATCACATTCCCCATATTCTATTTTATATAGTCTATATCCATCTATAGATCATCAGCCTATGTATCTTGAAGAGCATCCACCATGATTGTAGCATCATCGAAAAGAAAAAAATTATCACCTTGATGAAAAACTAGCAAACAAGCGTCTTGTGTGATATCAAAAAATTAAAAAAAAATAGAAAAAAAAGAAAAAGAAAAAGTATTTAGAGAAATAATTCATCCAATAGTGGAAACCATTCCAGTGATCTACTTTAGATAAATACCATAGTGAAAACTTGGCAAACAAGCACTATGTGTAGTTGGTCTTCACTCTACCATCTATCACCATTCTATCATATTCCATTCACAATAAACAAAGTATAGGCTCCTTCAAAATAAATCTTTCTCAATCCTCTCATGACCTAAGAATGATTGAAATTTGGCATCATCCACTTTTCAAATCCATACTTTTTGTAATAACTTGTCCTATACCTAACTAGGGGCAATCCTAGAACTAGATTTTCATAAGGATCTTTGACATGGTATTAGAGGATAACATCACCATCACCTATCACAATCGAAATTCCATAATAAAACTTTCACCTGTCACAATCCATTTTCCATAATAAAATTATTCCTGTCAATAACTGACCTGTTGGTAAAACACAAGTTGAACATCTTACAAAAATTGAGCTTAACAAGTCATGGAATAATATGTAAAACTACCATTTACAAGCCTTCAAACTAAGCGATCAATTGCTACATATCTATCAATGTTACTAATGAATGGGAAAATAGATACCCTTTTAGAGATGTCACACTTTTTCAACTCAATCATTCACTAATGTCGTAGGGGTCCTAATTGGATTGACTAACAACCTCACAAGGTGAGCCAATTCTCAATTAGGAAGGACCTAGGAAGGGGTTCTTTAAGTTCTAAGGGGTTCACCACCAAGAAAATGCTTGGAAAAGGAAATGATGGAAAACATGTTATGATATGCAAAATGACCTATAACTAGAAATGTAAGCTAAATGAAAGATGGAAATGATGAAATTATGCAAGAGGGAGATAGTATGTGTGTACTTGGGAAATCTGGAGATGTTGTGAGGATTTTGGAAATGTGAAGAAGCTGCCAAAATATGTTGTGGAGGACTAAAATTCCCAAAATGGCGTATTAGTCTCTCTATTGTTTTTTGGGGCCAATACAGAGTCTTCATATCTCATAACCAGATCTTAGAAAATCTCTAAAAAATAAACCTAGGAGGACTAAGATGCCCAAGATGGCGTATTAGTCATGTTCTAATTTTTTGCACACTCTGAACAAGATCTTGAGCTCTGAGGTCTGCACTAGCTTCCCTTCCGATCTTAGGTTCTAAAACTTTTGAATATGGCCTATAGGTGAGTTTTCGTGAAGATGACAGCTTTGTAATGCAACTTTTGCAACTTTGCACTCTAAGTGATCTTCAAATCTTCAACCTAGATCTAAAATCACAAATATACAAGATGGGAAAAACTCGTTGTTTGTTAGTGAATGGGGGTTTTCCTATGTGAAACCCCATGTTGTTAATTAAAACTTGAGATGAAATGGAAATAATGAAGGAAATGGTGAATGAACAACATGCAATGCTACAACTCACCAAACCTTTGTGGAATCTACAAACTTTTGTGTAATGGCTATAATGGATCTGGATCTTGAACCAAAGATATGGATTTGAATAGCTTGGTTGAATCAAAACCCTACATCACTGAGCCATAGATTTTTTGACCCAATGGACTCTCTAACTCTCATAGGATTTTTCACCCAAAAGGAGAGAGATTAGATCCAAAAATGCTAACTAGTTCATTCAAAGTAGGATGTGTGTGATGTGATATGTGAATGAAGTGGTCAAAGTGCTGCTAAACTATGAAATTGATCAAATATGAATGAAAAATCTAAGAAGCAAGTGATGTTTGAAAACATATTGTGTATTGCTGAAATAAACTAAGTGGATGAAATATGCAAAACAAAAAGAGATGGATGAAATCAAAGTGCACCTGGGAAAAATGTGATGAATCTGGAATTTTTGGAATGTTGATTAATGATGTTCCTCAAGCTTGAAAGGAATCATTCTTCATCAAGGGAGAATTAGTCCCTGTTCTGGTGAAAACTTCCGGAAACAAGTTTTAGACTGTCGAGAGATGAAATATGATGAAAACAATTTTTAGGCCCACAAATGGGACTAATTCTCCATGCTTGGAAAATTATTTCTCCTTCAAGGATTTGAAAAGTAAGGACTTGATTCTGTAGCTTTAGATCTACCTTTCTGTCTTCTACAGGTGTCTGCTTCAAAAACTGTCAAAATCGGGTCTAAAAATGACTTTTTCTTGATACTTTGACTTGAATGAAGGGAAGATGACTTGAATAACTTGGAAATGCAATCTTAAATGATTCTTAACCTTGCAAAGGACCTAAATTTGCATACATACAAAACAAGAAGATAAATTGTTAATTGTTAAGGCATGGGGGTTTGCCTTGGTCAAACTCTGTTTAGATAATTAAGCCAAATTGATGAAATAAATGAATAATATATGCAACCATGGAATAAATTAACTTGAAATGATGATTGATCTTGGATGTCTGCAGCAATACATGTAAAATCATCCCTTGAATGCTTTAGAATGCTAACCTGAAGACTTCCAATGGAGAAACCCTCAATTTGCTTGACTTGAAATGAAAGATTGATAGATGAATAATAAATAATGGATATGAATTGAGTTGTTAGATGTTGTTGGATGTAAAAAGAGGATAAAAACACTTATTTATATTCAAGTGTGCCTTAGTACCTGATTATACTACATCACAAGCAATCATGTATAGTGAAAATAAACTTTAAATTTCACTTTTTCCCGCTGAAGGGTCAAAATGGGGGTCAGATAGGACTCATTCACCACACATGGAAAATGGATCCCACCTGGAGGGGACTGATTCACCATGCATGGCGAATGGGTCCCACAGGGGCCATTCTAACACCTAAGAAGCCAAGGAATCAAGAAATAAGGTTTAAACTGCCATCTTGTCAGGTATCTGGTCAATTAAAGCCTCAAGATGCACAACATGGGTAATTTAAGACCTATTAGTGATGATGTAAATGTTGAATAGGGCTTGGGACACATAAATCAATGTGAAAGTGTTATTAAATACACTTTTCAACACTAAAATGAGGTCCACATAGACTAGAAATGCAAAAGAACCAATGTGAATGTGTAAATCACACTACAACACTAGTTTGTCATTAGGAACCTTCTAGATTGATGAAATAATGTTATTAAATACATTTTATAATGTTGAATAAGTTAATTAAGTCTAGAAAAGTGTGAAAGTCCTTTATAACACCTTTACAAGATGTCATTAAAAGCATGTTATTCGATTTGCAAGGGTCCAAGACCTAGTGTGGACGCATAAAATGCCTCACAACACTTGAATCAAGGCCTCATTAAGTCCAATTAATCTCATGTCAAGCAAAGGGTCCATTTTTCTATGGCACATTTAGCCCCCACTTTAGTGAGAGGACAAACTTGCTTCCTCATAGTAAAGTAGACAGTCAAGAGAGATCCACATGTATGCCAAGCCCCCAAGATACAAAATCATACAAATGAAAGGTAGAATGAGAAAAATGAGGTGGAAAAGATGTACTCACTCTAAGCCCATAGAACTTCAGGTCATCCACGAGGTGAGAATGGAAAAAACATAAGGAAAAGAGTAACATACACTACTTTATATGTACTCACAAACACAAAGGTCGCTATAGGAAAATTCATGCCGCTAGTTGTCCTTCCCACCATGCCAAAGTTATACCTCCTAATAACTTTGACAAGGCACCACAAAGAAAAAGGAAATTGTTATCTGTACAAGCTTCATGAGACAAGCAAAACTCCGTATACTTAGAACTCATGTGAACAAAATAGGATGGAACCACAAGCATGCAATTTGTATTATGCAAGGTGGCCAAACAAGTAAGATGACTCCACAATGCAAGTTGTGTTATGCAAGGTGGCCAAATGAGAATCCGATAAATGTAAAACATAAAAATGTAATGTGAAGGATCATTCAAAGGAGTCTCGTTCAGTTTATGCAAGGTCAGTCACTTAGGGAAAATTATGTCTAATGTCTCCAAGAGAGGACCAATCAAAGAATAATATATTCACAACTTAGGGGATGCAATGTGTCACATCAAATCACAAAGAGGAATGTAATATGCTGAGATAGATCACACTTATGAAGGACACACACCCAATGTCATCCACAAAGTGGAAAATACATCACGTAAATGACAAGGCTACACTAAGAAGCATGAATGCACAATGAAATGACGGTAATGTATGCCCCCCACTTTAAAGGAATTGCTACACATCATTCTGTGAGCAATTACTTGAAAGTAGAGAAGGAAAGAAAATGCAAAAAGAAAACAAGACATGACATCCAACTTGGAAAGCTCTATATGTTTCTAAGTTAGGCTATGTCATGTCAAGGAAAATGAATATCAAAGAAAGGTTGTACTTCACATGCGAGTCAATCTTAAGACATGCCATCCACATCTCAAGCTTGCTCTTATATGTTCATGAAAGGTTAACAATTAGTCAAAAGAGATAACGACAAGTGAAATACAAAGGATAAGGTTGTCTAACCCTTTTCCTCCCACTTAGTGTAGGATAAAGGTGAGCCTAAAGTGGACGATGGTATGCTGCCCCTTGTAATGGATGCAAGGCATGTGAAATAGTGAGAATTTGGTTATCCTAGGTGCAACTATTACATGGCAAGGAGCAGCAACTAAGGTTATTTATGTGAATAAGATAGAGTTTTGGAAGAGTCTTGTGTGATAGTATTGATGTTGAGCAAAGGCTTGTTGATCTCGGTGAAAATCCAATAACCAAGACCATGAGTTGTGTGTTGTGTGTTAAGTTCTATAGGGTTGCACATGCATTGTTCTCAACCACCACAACCTTTTCCATTATACCCAAGTTGTTTCATGAAGTCATATCCTTTTCCATAATACTTTTTCAGTGTTGTGGAATTGGGTGGTTGGTCATTGTTGTGCTTGTCAAGGATTATTGGAGAGTTGGTTACATTGTCTAAAGTGGTTGAGATGGATGCTTTTGAAAAGGTGTTTGATTTTTGGGTTGAAATGATGGTTGATTGTTCTTGCGTGTGAGTATGTATTCGCCCATAAATGATGGTGTGAATTCTAGGATCCCCAATCATCACCAAATAATTTAGATGGAAATTCCTGACTGTTATGTTCAATTTCAAGACGATCTATGTTGGATGTTGGAATCAATGTTTTGAGAGGACTTGTAACCCCTTTGTCAAGGTTCAAGCAACTTTTAGGCTTAGGATCTGCTTCAACTTGATAAATATTATTGTTATAGACATATCTCATTATACAGTGAAGGGTGGAAGGAACTGCATTCATCTCATGAATCCATGGTCTGCCGAAAAGAAGATTGTATGAGAAATCATAAGGAATGACATGAATAGGAGTTTGCAAAGTAACCACCCCAACTATAATAGGTAAAGTGATTACACCGAGTGGTTGCTTTGTTGAATTATCAAATCCTTGAATAGAGAGAGAATCAGGTATGATGTGGGA